>CAUYNB010021524.1:0-30560 GCA_963574225.1 Lagothrix lagotricha
GTATGTACCTATACAACAATCCTGCATGTTCTACACAGGTACCCCAGAACCTAAAGTGCAATAAAATACATATATTTTTTTAAAAAAATAGTGGATATAAACAATGATGATGATGGCTATCTCGATGGTGAATCTACAGATTAGTTTTAATGTTTTTCTTTTAATCTATTTTTGCAATGAATTTATATTCTGTAATCAGGAAAAATGTTTTATAATCTCAAAGATAGAGTTGAAAAGAACCACCATTGTGGCCAGGAGTGGTGATTCACACCTGTAATTCCAGCACTTTGGGAGGCCTAGGCGGACAGATCACTTGAGGTCAGGAGTTTGAAACTAGCCTGGCCAACATGGCGAAACCCTGTCTCTACTTAAAATACAAAAATTAACCGAGTGTGGTGGCACGTGCCTATAATCCTAGCTACTTGGGAGGCTGAGGTGGGAGATTCACTTGAACCTGGGAGACAGAGGTTGCAGAGGGCTGAGGTGGTGCCATTATACTCCAGCCTGGGCAACAGAGTGAGACTCTGTCTCAAAAAAAAAAAAAGAACTACCATTGTAACTGAGAAATGGATGATCCCATTAACAGTTTAGAAAATGTATAGAACTCTAATCCACAGAGGTTTACACTTACAAGCAACTCATGGTTTCCCTTTAAGGGACACATGTGGAAAATTAATCTGAACAGTTAATGCAAGAAGGAGTCAGATCTCAGAGGAAGGAGAAGTAAGATGTTCAATTCTTAATTATTAGAAGTAGAGGCTGTGAGATTCACATTTTTCTAGCATTTATTGAACACCTACTGTTTGCCTACAATCATACTAAGTACTTTCACATACATTATTTCAGTTAATATGTTAGCTTATTCCTTCCCTTCCAAATGCATATAGAGCATCTACTTTGTGCTATGCACTATATTTGGAGTAAGAAGTAATACGTGCTCCTATGCCATTATGGAGCTTGCAGGCTAGTAAGAAAGCTAGGCATTAAATAAATAACTGTGGTACTATAGAGTGAATGCTGTAGTTGACATATATCAAGTAGCATTTAATTTTGATATACACAGGTTCATCCATTCATTGGGTTACTAATATATGATGGTGTTACTAAAATAGTTTAATATTTGGAAATACTCACCTGAAACTCATTGCTATCTCAGAACACCAATATCAGGTAAACTGCCACTCATGCTACTCAAAAAAAAAAAGGCAAAAGGGACTGAAACAAAAGGCAAAAATATATTTTTACCTGTATTTCTTCTGTCTCCACTTCTGGGTATCAGTTTCCCCATATAAAAAAATGAGAGTATTGGGCTGTTTGGCAAATGCAGCCCCCTTCCAGACCTGATATTCTGTGCAGATCCCTTCATTATAACAAAAGCAACTGTCACTGAAGCCTATTATGTGTCGGATACCACACTGAAAATTTTACATATATTGTCTATGTAATTGCCATCTCTGTAACCCCCTATAAGGTAGGTGGTTATTCAGTGCCTCCAGAAGGAAAGTAACCTCAGTCATAAGCGAGACTAGCTTTTTCTATGCACTGTAGAAATTTTGAATGATTTAAAAAAATACTTCTGTGTTAGAACCAACCAAATTCACCTGCATGACTCATAAATTACCTAATTTCTTATCCATACTTGTGTCTGAGCAAACTTTTTCTGTTGGTTATTTTAAACATTTTGTAACATAATTTGCATAGGTCAAAAATATAGAAAGGTATAGTCAGAAAATACCCACTGTCACCTCTTCCACCTTGTTTCCTCTACCCCCTGTAGAAATAATTTAGGGAAAAAAAGAAATGTGTAGCTAGTCAGCTAACAAATAAGCTAGTTCTTTGGAGAACCAAGGAACCAGCTTATTGGTTAGCTGACTAGCTACGTATTTCTTTTTTTCCCTAAATTATTTCTTTATACTTTTATTCTCAGCCTTCCTTCCACTTATTTTATTGTTTTTTCCCCACTAACTTTTAATTTGTTTTGTTCCCAGACACTGATAATTCACTAGCTTTTTAAATCTAATTCTTAATTCACTTATTTTTATTGTTTGATTTATAATGGCATAAGAATGTTAAGGCTATGAATTTCCTCAGGGCACTGCTTTAGATGAATCTCATAGATTCTAACATGAAATCTTTCTCAGGGTGCTCGACAAAAAAGGTTTTAGTGATTTTTATAGATTCCAAGGTTGTCAGGGACCTCAGAGACAATCTCCTTTTAATGGAATGTCTCAAATGTGAAACAGTGTAATGTAATGCTAAAACCTGTAATACTCAAACCCATGCTAGCCATGAGATCTTGCAACAGTTTACCCCACCTGCTTAAGTCTGTATTGCATCTGTAAAATGAAGGGTTTGGTCCATCTTGTAGGTCCAGAAATGAATCACTAAGATTTGGCCAAATCCCATAGCGAGTTAGTGGCAAAGCCAGAACTAGGACTGTGGTCTCCTTCTGCCAATAAGCCTCATATTTGAAGTTCTTTCCATTTTTTAAAATTTTTCTTTTATTGTGGCAAAATGTATATACAGTTACTTGCTATTCTTAAGTATACAATTCAGTGGCAGTAATTGTATTCACAGTATTGTTCAGTCATCACCACTATTTCCAAAATATTTCACCCTAAACAATTTCCCATTCCATTTTGACATAAACATAATAATCCAGTATTCTACGAACTGTGCAGTTGCTTCTACTTGAAATATATATTTCTCAAATGTAAATATATCTCTGTGTGTGTGTATATGTCTTTTCTGAATGCATCTAAAAGCTTTAATTCTTACCCTAGAAAGATATGAATTTGGTATTTGATACAAATGTGTTTGATCACAAATATCTGAGCCCTTCAGTTTAAAAAAATGCCTTTTCTCTGTAGTTTACTATCGATTCAATAATATGTATCATCAAGGTGGGATGTATTTTAATTAATTGCCTATTGGGCTAATATTAAGAAAATGAAAAATACATGATTCTATTGTTCAAGCGTTAGGCTTGGTTAATAAATGAGGCAGTGACTTTTCAATGAATTTCTGGAAAGCAGCAGCTTTTTTCCTGGTCTCTTTCTCCCCCACTCTCCATAGTCCAGTCCATCCCACATTTTAACACCTGGTTTTTGCTTTCCTTAGGCCATCCGGCTGTCCTTAGAGCAAGCCCTGCCTCCTGAGCCAAAGGAAGAAAATGCTGAGCCTGTGAGCAAACTGCGGATCCGGACCCCCAGTGGCGAGTTCTTGGAACGGCGTTTCCTGGCCAGCAACAAGCTCCAGATTGTCTTTGATTTTGTAGCTTCCAAAGGATTTCCATGGGATGAATACAAGTTACTGAGCACCTTTCCTAGGAGAGATGTAAGTTCCCATACCTATCTCAGGAAGCATATCCAGGTGAGAGATGTGCCATCGTTAAAGCTGAACAAAGTAGTTCAAGAAAAGTCCCATGGTGTGGGCAACTCCAAGGCATCCCAGGAGTCCTTTGTTCTGCACACCATTCTCTCCTTAGCTTTTGGAAAATGTATGGCTTCCTAGGCCAGCAGACATGTACCCAGTAACCTATGTCAGAAATTAGGTAATAGATCTTCCTTCCTAGCTGTTTTCCGTATTCCAGCATTCCAGTCTTTGCTGAGGTCTCATTTGTATTCCTCAAATGAGATATATTCTGTAGACCTCAGAATTTACCCAAGAATTGTATGTTTAACAGCTTAACACTTAGATATCAGGATCAACGAATATAGGTTTACGAAGAATGAGTCATGCAAAACAAAGAGTATTTTGTGATTTGATAGTCTTACTAGCCTGGGAAGTCAGAGAGGGTGACCTATATTCACTGTGTGCTTACATTTCAGCACAGTATTTGATTGTCTCTCATAGTATTCTGGGGCAAAGTAGAGAAATGTAGATATGTTAGATTCATTGCTGATTAAATCGTTGCGTCTAAAAAATGTTAACCACCATCTCCTTGTAGGGAACCAAGAGGCTCTGTTTTTAATCTTTTATTACTTACCTTATTTATTGACAACCTAAATGAAGACTTTATCAGATTTATAGATTATGAAAAATAAGATTCAAGACAATCTTAAAATACTGAAACTTACATGAAGCTGCAGAAATTTTACAGAAATATGTAGAAATAGTTTCCTTTAGTAGAGGTTATGGTTTAATTAAGCTGAATATACATAAATAACGTGTTGTGGCTGCCAACAAAAAAGCTAGCTCCATTTAGAGGTGAAATCCCAACCAGAGGATAACATAATGGTCCTGTTTAACTCTGCACTAAGATAAACTACGCCTGGGTGAGGGGTGTACCAAAATCTCACTAATCACCACTAAACAACTTACTCATGTAACCAAATACCACCTGTTCCCCAAAAACCTATGGAAATAAAAATTTTTTTAAAACTACCCCTGATACCCGTGAAAGAGTCTTCAGGCTTCAAGCTGAAAAAGGAAGCCTGAAGAAATACGAGCATGTCTGGAGCAGGGCCAGTAGGAAGGTGAGGGAACTGGAAATCATGTCATTTGAGGAACATTACCTCTAAATAAGTAAAGACCAGAGCATTTTGTAAGAAAGGAATATCTTGTGTTGTGAAGTGTTAATTTTCCTATCATTGGAGTTTACCAGGTACTGCTCTTTTCAGCAGTAACAGATATATATGGAGAAGGATTCATCCCTGGTATTCCTGCTTTGTATGGGATGGGACTTGGACTTGCTTAGCTCTGAAATATACAGTAAATCTTAATATTCTGTGATTTCATTATGCTAGGTTACTGTACCTAATCTAGTCACCTAGTAGGTATAGTATAGTAACCTATATTAGGTATACCTAGATTAGGTATAGTAACCTAGCATACCAAAACCCAGAATTTCATTAAAGCTCATCTAAGTCACGTTGGCTGTCAGGTTTGCAGGATAGAGACAGAAACTAGTGATATCCCCTCTGGGTGGAAAGAGGATCTTGCCACTTATTTATTTCTAAGCCCAGGAGACTATAGTGGATTCCCAAGTCCTGACTATTGTTCCTTTTCTCACTAGCCCTGCCTACTGCTCCAAGGTCATCCCCTTTATTTGTATATAAGGCACACAGGCATGCACAAAGGAACACATGCCTACATATGTTCTTATCACACAGCCGGGTAAGAAAACTACCTTAACTTCTGTCACTAAAGTTGAACTCTCTGTGTGTGAACATTTAACAAAGAACTATTATCAGAGGGTTCAAGATCAGCCTGGTTCTCTTTATGTTCTTTGATGAAAATCTCACCTCACAGAACTTAAAAAACTTAGGAGCTAAGTTTGCCCTTCCCAACCGTTAGTTTTAAGTCACTCCCTTTCTGGGTGGGCCTCATTTTTAAAAATGGAGGTACTAGAAGAAATAGAGTCTAAGGACTTTCTGTCTTTTAAACTTAAACATTATTTTCTTTCAAATTAATTTCTAAAGCTTATTACTGACAGGGATGGGGTAAAAATATCTTAAAAGGAGCTAGGCTTTTTGATCAGTACTAAGAACTTCTTTCCACAGGGTAAAACTGTGGACCGTGGAAAGTTGCTGTTGAAAGGAAGCAGGAGAAATGTGCGGCGAAATGCAGAGTGTTCTTGGGCCTGCTACTGTCTCCCTGTGGTTACCAGCATAGTGCCTCACACATAAGCATCAGTAACTGTTGAATGTTAACAACCTCAGGCCTCCCTAATCTCTGGTTCCAGAATGAACACAGAGGCTGTTCCAAATAAGAACAGATGCTCTAGGCCCACCCAGATTCCAGACCTAAACTAAGAAAGCCCACCCAGGACTCTTTAGGCCTCCTAGAGCCAGGGGTGGGGTGAGAGTTAAAGACCCTTCATTCTTCTCTGAGTTCTCTTTCAAGTCAAATGACTAGTGTTTTTGCAAGGCTATTCTATAACAGCCGTCTGTGTCTGCAAGGATTAGGATCTAATTTGTAAAAGTCATCTTAAATTACAGCCAAACTAAAGACTGTTAAAAAGCACATCTTAAGTCCTTGCCTCTTTTATAACAAATAATGTAAGCCTTAATTCTAGGAGTCTTAATTGTGTCTTCAGCCTTTTCTCCACAAAGCAGAGACTGGTTTCTCAGCAGAGGACCTGTTAAGTGTTCTTCTGTACCTCCCATGCCTGCTACCCACCCCCAACCAAAATAATACTTCATGTTAAGATTTCCCAGCTGTCTAACCATGTACTAAATGTCTGCTGGGCATACTTCCCTGAACCTCAGTTCGACAACCAGAATAGCAGCAGACTTAGGCCTTCCCCAGAAAAGCTGGTTGTCAAGTTGTGGAAGCACTGAGTTACTTGATTTTGAGGGCGTGTGTGTGTGTGTGTGTTTCCCCTATTTTGCTAATAACAATTACTAAGAGAAGGAATAGTATTTATTTCCAGAGCTCTACCTCTTGGACATGTTAGAGCCATGTGAACATCAGAGGCCCAGAGGCCCATTTGCCTTACTTGGGCATTGTCTTGGAAATGAGGTAGTTGAATCTTAAAAGCTGAGTAAGGGCACTCACCCCACTACTCTTCCTATAGTCCAACTCCTGTCTCTGAGTTAGAGTAAGGGACTGCTGCCAGCCCCCCAGCTCCTCTCCAGACCTACAGTGGCCCAGACATAGGCCCTTCCCAGAAAAGCTGATTATCACTCATGCCACTTGGTATGAGGTTGTCAGTATCCCCCAGCCTTCCTCTTCTGTGCCACTTCCTTATCTTCCCTTTTCTCCCTTCCGCCCTTTTCTTCCCCTTCCCTTTTTTCCAATCCTATTTTACCAGTTTTATCTTCTCCCCCATCTTTCCATTCTTCCCTTCTCCTTATTTCTTTATCCCACAACTCTTCTTCTCTCTGTTTTTTGTCTACCTATATCCACATCCCTCAGAGGACCTCTGCCTACAATTGGAAAGTGAGGTCTTTCAATTCTTAAAACCAAGAATTTCATTAAGGCTCATCTAAGTCCATTTTTTGCCTACCCATATCCACATTCTTCAGAGGAGCTCTACCTACAATTGGAAGATGAGGTCTTTCAGTTTATAAAATGACTAGAAAGCACTAGAAAAGGAGGATGAGGAATGGCAGGTGAACTCCAAGAGTCCACTGATAGCCCATGTGTATTGCCAGTGATATAATCACACAACCCCTGTTCTAGCCTAGAAAACATGCCTTTTTCCAGATTTATAGGTATGAATCCCCAAACAGACATGCATTCAGGAATAAACTATATTCTTATATTTTAGATTTAAAACAAAGTAATGAAGGAATTTATATTTTGCCCCATCTTTCTAGGTTTCTTTCTGTGTAACTGTAACTTATAATTTTTGTGTCACCCTCTAAGACTTAAAGGAACAGGAGAATGAGTATAAGCACGCTCCAGCAAGATTTTCCTGGAGTAGACCTTCAGTAAAGGTTTGTTTAAATGTACTGGGGGAAAAGCCTTTCAAGTTTATACAAATTCCTTCCTCTGTCACCCATCCACTTTTATTGTGCTGAGAACCAAGCTAAACAATGCAAACACAGTGAAGACAAACAATGGCAAGCTACTGCTAGATGAAGTTTGACTTGACTTCGTAGATAACACAAGGATACTGTTTGCCACCATCAGGAAATAAAAGCAGTTTAATTCACATTTAATTCATGTATTTGTTCTCTCGTTATAGCAAAACATTTGCTGTGCGACCACTCTGTGTCAGCCTTCAAACCAGACGCTGGTGATACAGAAATTTTTAAAAAATTGTTACTGACCTTGAAGAGTTCACATTCTAGTAAAACCACACATCTAAAGCAAATTGCATTACAAATTATACCCACAGTTAGAAGGATAAGTAGTTTCAGCGTTAAAAAGGAAGTGAATTTGACCTGAGCCTTGCACAGAGAGATGTTCAGTGAGCGGAAGCAGAATAACATGGTCAGAAGCAAATGTTTCAGTGGTAGACTTGCATGTGAATCTCACTCCATTACACTGAACATTGGACAACTTACTTGACCCTGCTGAACTTTTATTTCTTCATCTTTGAAAGAGAAATGGTAATATCTGAGACGGTGGTAAGAGTTGTATTAAATGAATATAAATTACTATCTTTATACCACATAAAACCTAAATAGAGAGAGGCAGAATAGGTGGGAAGGGCTTATAATTAAAGAAAGCATGGCAGCCCTAAATTCTTTCTCTAGAACAGTGATGGATATCAAATTTGAGTTTCAGATATCTAGATGTAACCCAGACTTAAGAATATATCACTGAAACCTTAATATCTGATATTTGCAAAGGATCTCAGAGATATGAAGGCCAATGCTGCCACTTTACTGATGGGAGAATCAAATTACGCACTTAAGTCACTTGAACAATTATAAAAGCAGAGCCCAAGTTTTCTCATGGCCATTGCTTTTTGAGATTATTGAGTCCTTTTAAAAAACTGTTAATAAATTATAGACTTCCACTTTAAAATTAGAGTCATAGGACTAGAAAATCAACATTAGAGACCACCTACTAAATGCAATAAATTGCAGCTGCAAGCACCAGTATTTTTAAATATTTTGTACGTCAACAACCTTCATATGTTAATACCTCTAATATTGCAGTGGGATTGATTTTCAATTTATATTAGACTAAGTTGTATTTTTTTAAAAAACAAGAGCCAGAAGGAAAAACTAATGCCATTGAACGACCTGTATCTTAAAAGCTTTGTTCTCAAAATAAACCAAGATGAAGCATCTAATTGGCGAACTACATGTTAAAGGTACTACTGCTGAGCTTGTTGCATTCCCCTCAGGTATTTTATATCACTGTATCTGGTTATTTGAGATTTTCCAATATCCCTGAATAATCAAGATTCAGATAAAAAAAAACCATGATTGTGTAATGGAACACAACTAATATCTAGATGGTCACAATATTAATTTTGCCTGTAAACTTCTCTCAAATCTGCTGTTTTATTGTCTTTCCCTGTATACCACTGCCCAAGTCGTCATAGCCCAAATTAAACCTATGGCTTCCTAATTCATCTCCCTGCCTCCAGTCTTGCCTCCCCACATCTGTCCTCCCCACTGTCTCTTGAGTTATTTTTTTAAACAGCTTTGATGATCTCTCTCTCTCTCTCTGCCCCCCACCCACCCCCTTGCTTAAAAGCCTCCAGTGGTTCTAATGGCCCACAGGAAAAGTCTAAACTCCTTACCATGGCATATAAAATCTTTCAAAATTTCACACCATCTCCTTTTCCTGCTCAGTTCTCACTTCTTCTGATTACCTCCTCACCACATGCATCTCACCATTAAACCACAATAAATTGCTTGACTGAAAGAATCGAGAGACCTCACTAAGGTATCAGATACATTCACAGAATTATCCTACTCCTCTTCTGTCAGCTTTGGGAGATACTAAGACAAGTGTGGTGTTAGTAGGGGAACATGAGGTCTTGAGGAGAAATTACTTGCTTGAGAGTGTACATTCAATTAACTAATGACCACTGAGGACTGCCCCCTAGGCCTCTCGATTGCCTTATTTTCAAAAGTTATGTTGTAAAGAAAAATGCTCCTAGATTATTTTGACAGCACACCTGAATTTATAGGTAGAAGTCATTTGGTAAAAAATGGTTTACATAATATTTACAACATCCAAAAGAATGTAAATAACAAAAGGTTTAAAAAAAATAATGCAGCTGCTGCTTGTCTATATATGAAACTCTAACCTGACACAACAGCAACATAATTAAAAGGAAAAATACTAGCAAGGGCAGTTTATATTTCTTCAGGTTATTCATTTTTTTAATAAATTTATTATTTTCTAAATTGTAAATTTAAAATTTTTTTGAGGACCACAAACATTTTTACTTTTACTGTGTGTACTTCATGTTACACTGTACATTGTTCACTAGTCTAGGTGAGATGATACGTGAAATATAGAGGAATTTTATTTATAAAATACCCAAAACCTTTTAAGTTTTTGCTTATTAATTTCACCAGATGCTCTGAAATAATTTGCATCCCTGGGCACAAATTTTATTTCTTCCTTCATAATGCCCACAATATGTTACAGTTATTAGTAACTCACCTAAGTATGGCAAAAGATGCGAAACAGGAACACAAAAATAGAATGCAAAAGGAAAACAACACATTTACATGGTAGTTTGTAAACAAGCAAAAGCCTGAAAAAGGAATTTTAGCAACTAAATTCAGTTTTTTCCATAAACCAAAGTTGTATTACCTTACCTACAAATCATGTGCAAATGTTTGTGAAACAGTCTTTCTTAGAATAAACCCATTTTGAATCATTCAACACAGTTCAAAGGCAAAAAATTAAGATGTTTTATAGAGAAAAGCCTTTTAAAAACCCAAGAGATGTCTTTCACACAAACTAGACCCTAATTTTGCACATAACGGCCTGTTGATTTGGCTTAATGTTATCACACACCAGACTTACCACAATAGTGAAGGGAAGACAAAGGCAGGCTAACAACAACAACAACAAATCACAAAGACAACAATATATTTCAGTTTGAGAGCAAGCACTGTTTATTAACTGACCAGCTTAGACAAATAATCATGGTGGCCACCTTAGTTCATTCTTCCAATAAGCCTGTTGATCTGCTCCTCCCTGTTGCGAGCATCTCCACCTTCTACAAAATGGGTAGTCTTTTTCTTCATTTCACCTCGTGGAGAAGATAATTTGAAGAGCCACAGGAAGTTGCTTGCTTCTTTAAAGGATTTTCCAACAATATAGCTCTCATGAATCAGATCCTCCTTGCAGATGATGCCATATTTACGAAGAGATCGAGCAATCAAAGCGTTATCTGTCAAAGCAATTCGCTTCTTACTGATTTTGCCATAACCACATTTGTAGATTAGTTCATTTACTGACTTCAGATTTGGGTACCCCCATGCAGTATATTGCTGTACAATCCTCAGCATGTTAATTGAGGCCTTGTTGAGCTTCACAAAGGTTCCATTGAAGATTTGACAAAGGCGAAGAAGCTGCAGCACCTTTCGGACCTTTGGGCTCACACCATTGGTACTTCTGATCCTGATGAAAAATGCCAGCTTGGGTTCTGCAGGTAGATAGAAGTTGCCAGCTTGCCTTGCTATCCTTGTCATTCGAATTTCAGTTCTGTGCATCTGCCTATATTATTTGTGATAGTGCTTCGCTTTTTCATAGATAAGCTTCCTCCTTGAGTTTCAAAGCATCTTTTGGGCAAACTTCTTTCTCAGGTGCTTGATCTTCAGCTCTGAGAAATTCCTTTGCTTTTTCTTAAGGGTTTCTGGCACAGCAGGAACCTTCGTCTTCTCTTCTATACCCTCCATGGTTCCAGCCGGAAAAAGAGAAGTGTTAAAATTTTTTAGATTTTAGTTGTCAGCCAGGCACACTGCCTGAAATCCCAGCACTTGGGGTAGGCAGATCACTTGAGGTCAGGAGTTTGAAACCAGCTTGATGAACATGGTGACACCCTGCCTCTGTTAAAAATACAAAAATCAGTCAGGTGTGGTGGCATGCACCTATAATCCCACCTACTTTACTTGGGAGGCTGAGACACAAGAATCACTTGAACTTGAGAGGCAGAGGTTGTAGTGAGCCGAGATCATGCCACTGCACTCCAGCCTGGGCAACAGAGCAAGACTCCATCTCAAAAAAATAAATAAAAATAAAATTTTAATTGTCATATAATTTTATATTGTTATAGGGTACAATGTGATGCAGTTTTGTTGTCATTTGAGACAGAGTGCCTGTCATCCAGACTGTAATGCAGTGACGTGATTATGGCTCACTGCAGGCTCAGCCTCCTGTGCTCAAGTGATCCTCCCACCTCAGCCTCCTGAGTAGCTGGGACCACAGGCACAAGACACTGCACCCAGCTAATTTTTGTATTTTTTATAGAAATGGGATTTTGCCATGTTGCCCAGACTAGTCTCAAATTCCTGGGCTCAAATGATCTGCACAGTTTAGCCATCCAGAGTGCTAGGATTACAGGCATGAGCCACTGCACCTGATGCAATGTGATATTTTGATATATATATATTCGTTGTAGAAAGAGTAAATCAAACTAATTAGCATATCTGTCACCTCACCTACTCTTTTTTTTTAAAAGGTGAGCACTTTTAAAATCTACCCTTTTAGCAATTTTGAAATATTTAATACATTATTATTAACTATGGTCACCATGCTGTGCAGTCAATCTCTAGAACTTATATTTCATGTTTCACTGTAACTTTGTACTCTTCAGCTAACATCTCCCCTTTCCTATGCCCTAACAATGATGCTTTCCTTACACACTCAATCAGTCTGAAAACTCATAATTCTAAGGGGTCTCTGCTTTGTCACTAGAATGATTGAGTAGATGAAAAAGAGAGAAAACAATGATACAGAGGAAGGAACTGAGAATCAGAAGATCGTTTAGTAGCTGTGCAGCCTTGAGCAAGGCACACCCCCTCTCCAAATCTCAGTTCTCTATAAAATAGAAACATTAAATTCTGCTTATCTCCCAGGACCATAGCATTTCTCAAATAAGGCAATGTGCATAAAAGTGAATTGTAAATTGTGAGGTACCATTCAAATATGAAAAGTGATGATGAGCATGATGATTATCCTATAGGCAAATGTTCAGGATAAAAATTTTTTAAATAATATTTATTGAGGGCTTACTATACGAGGCACTATTCTAAGTGCCCTATATACATTATCTCACTTAATCCGAAAAACTGTCCTTAAGGTAAATACTCATATTCGCTTTGGAATAGGGAAACTGAGGCAAAAAAGAGGTTAGGTAACTTGCCCAATGTTGTAGTAAATATCAGAACTAAATACAAACCTTAGGGATATGACTGCAGAGCCTGTGTTCTTAATCCTTATGTTATCATGCCTCCTGAACCTGATAAGAAATAAATCAGTAAGGTGGATTATCATCTAGAAAAATACTTTCAATGTGTAAATGAAGCTCAGTGTTATATATTTGGAAAGATTTCATTATCTCTGATTTCTTCATTTTACCTTATAATTCCTATTTCTGGGTCACTGCCAAATGCTGGTAAAATATACACTTACTTGTATTTCACACCCTGTTTATCCAATACAGTTTTGTTTTGCCCACCACTCTGCTTAGTGTCATGCCAAGGAATAAGGCATGGTCCCACATTTAAGAATATTTCAGCCTCATACAAACAATCCCTATATGCAGTTCTTGCAGTGGGTCCAAAGAATAGTCAAGCCAAAGGAGCAGTAGATCCTTGATGGCCTAGGTAACCAAGAAAGGCTGTTTAAAAGAGATAGCAGTTAAACAAAACTGAGATAGATAGGATTTTTTTTGGTGGGTTGCTAAGAGGAGAACATTCTCCAGTAGTTAGGACAGCTTGAGAAAAAAGGGCTAATGTTGAAAAGCATAAAGCCATGGCTAGATGGTAGAGTGTAGACCAAACTGGCTGAAACAAGGGGCTTTGTATAATAAAGTCCTGAGAAAAGGCTGAAGGAAGATTGAGGACAGGATATATAAAACCTGGAATACCAGGCAAAGGAGCTTGGCTTTATTCCATGCACAATTTGTTGAGTAACAGAATGATATAGTCATCATGATTATCATCACAGTAAGAATAATTACCCATACAGTATTCCATAATGTACAGATTCACATTACTGGCACATAGCAGGTGCTCAATAAATGCCAGTCCTTTGATCTCTTTCTACTGTCATTATCTAAGTGAGCTCATCCAGTCTTGTGGCGATAAATGTAATATACACAGTTACAATTCACAAATGTATATATCCAGTCTAAATTCTCTCATCTCTAGACATTTCTACATACAGCTGTCTACTCCACTTAGCATCCAGTAGGCATCTCACATGAAACATAGTCAAAACTGAACTCCTGATTCCTACTATCCCCCAAAACCTGCTCCTCCCATAGTCTTCCTTGTCTCATTAAATGCCAGCTTCATTCTTTTTGTTCGGGCAAGAAACCTTAGTGTTATGCTTGACTCCTCTTTCTCTCATTTCTCCATCCAACTCATAAGCAAAATCTGTTGGTTTTACTTTCAAGGTATACCCAGAATCTACTTCTCACTACTTCTACAAGTGAACCCTAACCCAAACCCCCATAATCTCTTGTTCAAATTGTTATAATGATGTCCTACTGGCCTCTGCCTCCATCTGCGATCCCCTTCAGTCTTGTTTTCAAAAAAGACAGTGATTTTTTCAATAAGGCAAATCACGTCACTTCTCTTTTCAAACCCTATAATAGCTCCCCATCCAGTTCAGAATGAAAGACCTTTCTTGATCTAATTACCTGGCATTTCTCTGACCCCTCTCCCACTCAGTCATTTCCATTTACCCCGTTGTCTTTGCTATTTGTACAACACCATGAAACATGTGGCCACTTCAGGGCCTTGTACTTGCACTTTGTTCTGCTGAAATAGTCTTCCTCTAGATAGTGCTTATGCTCTCACTTCCTGCTCAAATACTGCCTTTTTATTGAGGCCTTTGCTGACCAACCCATGTAAAATAATAGTCTTCCTTCCCTGCCCTCTTTGCCCTACCTTCCCTACCCTGCCAGACCGACAACCCCTATCCCTCTTATCTTGCTCTTTTTCTCCACTGAACTGTTCACTATCTGACATAATAGGTATATAGTTGTTTATTGTCTCCCCACTACTAGAATACAAGTTCTTAGAGGGCAGGAACTTTATTTGTTAACTGCTACATTCCTGCCACCTAGGATAGTACCTGAAACCTAACCGATGCTCAGTAAATACCTGTTGAATGAATGACTTAATTATGTAAATGAACAAACAGCCTGTGAAATAATAATAATGCTGTCTTCTATTTATTTAGTTCCCATTATGTGTTCCCATTATATATTAAAGTGCTAAGCACTTTATAGGTATCATGTAATTGAATTCTTACAACAACCGTATGAGACTGGGGTATCCTTACTTTACAGTTAAGAAATAAAAAAGCTCAAAGAAGCGGATTTCAAACTCATATCCAAAACCTTTTATACCAGGCAGATACTATCTCCATTTTACAGTTTCTAAACTGAAACTGTAAATGAAGTGTTTTAACCAAGATCACATAGCCACACAGTGGCAGAGCTGGCAATTAAATGTGAAGGTAGTAATTCTTTCTGTTATATCTCACTGGCAACCTGGAAAGATGAATTCACGTGGAATAAAGACTGAACCCAGAAGAACAATTAAGAGTATTGTAGTCTTTAAAATGAGATGATAGAAATACCACCAGGAAGGGGAAGATTGGAGAGATGGTTGGATGTAAAGGTTCCCAATGCCTAGACTAAGTATTTGATAAATGGCTCCATAGATTCTCCTGTCCTCTTTATACCTGGAGTCAGACAGATCTTTGTCCTAATGCTGGCATTTCCACCTGTTTGCTGAGTACATCATTTCTCTTTTCTGTATTTCAGCTACTTCATCTTTTAAGTGAGGATAATGTCATGTGTCCTCACAGATAAACTGTGATGATAAGATCAAAAGTGATAATGAAAATACTTGGTAACTGGCAGAGGGCCATGCTATTTGAGTTGATAATGGGTAAGCTTCTTTAATCCGTGTCCCAAAAGTCACTGCTTTTGACCTATCTCTAGCCTTTTAAAAAATAAGTTTTTAGACACATTCTTTATTCTTAATATGACAGTGACCTGCACTTTGCCAATTGCATTATAATAGACTTTTCCTTGGAAGAAAGTCCACTATTTATTGTAGTCCCCTTAGTAAAATGCAGTAAAAATGTGTTCTGAGCCTTGGCAATCATGACAGGGAGACAGCAGGATGATATAATATAAAGAACCAACTATCGGGGGGGACTTGGGCAAGCCATATAACCAGTCTAAACCGGTTCTTTCACCTGTAAAAGGCAGATAATAATAACCACCTATGGGCTAGTTATAAGAATTAAGTGAAGGCCAGGTGCAGTGGCTCATGCCTATAATCTCAACTTTTTGGGAGGCCAAGATAGGATGATCGCTTGGGCCCAGGTGTTCAAGACCAGCCTGGGCAACATAGAGAGACCCCTTCTCTATAAAAAAGTAAGAAGTTAAAAATAATTAAGTGAGGTAATGTGAGGGCACAGACATGGCACATGGTACACTCAAGACATGTGAGGCTTTAAGATGTGTAAACCTTGCTCTGGGAAAGAATAGCACAGCTCACCAACTATACCTGTGCCTGGTGTATAGGATGACACACACCATCTCACTTTCACTCCTACTTTCCTCTAAGGAAGGATATTCTCTCTTCTTTTCTCCACACTACTTTTTCCACAAAGCAAAATCCTCTCAGCTATGGTTGCACGGAAATGTGACCAAACATCTGAGAAGTTTTCAGTGACTTTTGTTGGTACAGTTTTCTGCTTAATTTTAAGAACAGTTTGCCCTGAGCCTTCCAAGAGGTGGTGGATCTCCAATGTGAAAGTTTTCTTTGAAATTTTTATGGCTGATTTCATGACCTCTTCAGTTCTTACAGCGTTTTCCAGCTTTTAGTGAGACAGAGGAATTAACAATTATTAATGTTGTGTTCCATGCTAGACCTTGTGCAGACATTTCAGAAAGTATTCTCTCATTTAATCTTCATACAACCCTAAAGCATAGATAGTGGTCCTATTTTACAGGTAAGACAACTGGGGCTAAGAGATGTTAGGTGATGTTTCCATACCACACACATAGTAACTGATATAACTGGGACACTAACCTCCAAAGTCTGTGCTCTTTATCTTAAGCAGAAAACATTTTCATATGTGTTGGGGGTCCCCAAGACCATTTCTAAGTTCAGTGATTTCCTGGGAAGACTCACAGGACTCAGCATATAATCACGCTTGTGGTTATGAGTTATTACGGCAAAAGGATACAAAGTAAAATCATCAAAGAGAAAGGGTACATAGGCAAAGCCCAGGGGAAACCAGGCACAGCCTTCCAAGGGTCCTCTCTCAGTAGAGTCAGAGGATGTGCTTCATTCCCCCCAGTAATGATTTGAGACAGCCCATGTGAAATGTTGCCAACCGAGGAAGCTTATAGGGACTCTGTGCCCTGGGTTTTTATTGGTGGTTGACCACATAGGTACACTCTGCCAGACATATACCAAAATGCCAAACTCCCAGAAGAAAAGCAAGCGTTCTCATAAACTATATTGTTTGCACAGTTTAGGCATAATGAGCTACTCTTATCAGTTCTAGGAATAATGGTAACCCTCCTCAAACCCAACTTTCTAGATACCAACCAAGGGCCAACCTTGTAAGCAGTCCTGCTGTGTTAATGCTTCTCTGAACATACAATTTTGTTTTTTAAGATATTCACGTCTCAAATTCACTTCTGGGGTTTACTGCTAGATATGTGAGGGGACCTCTGTAAACAGGGAAACTTTTAAGCATTTGACTTTGCCTCCCACCTTCGCTTGGAACATAACTTAATCCTTGTAGCAAAGGGTATAAAAGTAATCTCAGAAGAATCCTAACAAGCACCAATCAACCTGTATTTTCAAAGGAGATTTTCAAAACGTCATGAGGGAAGCACCATCCCTAGAGACAGCCATCACCTAATTTGTAGAGCATCAACATATTCAATGCGAACTTGCCCCACATTCTATAATGGTCTGCTCCGAACCCCTACAGTTGTCCTTGAGCCTGCAGCCACTTTCCCTCACTGCCTAGGGAGAATAATTTCTTCAAACTGGCTCCTTAAAAAAGGGAAGAGTTGTTATTTATTTTTCTTGCTTGTTACTATAAACAAATATAGGTCAACACTATAGGGATGATGTATTTAACACTACCTCTCCTCAGTCACATTTCATAGGCATTGTGGACTGAAACAAGAACACATGCTGGTTGTGGAGTCAAACGGATCAACTCTTCACTGAGTGATCTTAGCTTACTTAGTTTTTTGGTAAAATAGAAGTAGCAATACCTATTTCAAAGGCTTATAGTGAGCATTAAAAAATTGATATAAAATGTTTCATTCCTATATATATGATTTCCTAGGAAGATTCACAGGACTCAGCATATGAATTCTTAGAGCAAAAGGATACAAAATAAAATCAGCAAGGAGAAAAGGTACATGGGCAAAGCCCAGGGAAAACCAAGCACAACCTCCCAAGGTTTATATATACATATATATATATATATATATATATATATTTAACACTGGGTAAGAGTCTAATAGTGTAGCTGGTGTGATGGTAATGGTAATTATTTTTCTCCCAACCCCATTCCTTCCCTCCTATCTCTCTCTCTCTCTCTTTTTTTTTTTTTTTTTTACTGTTTTGGTTTCAAGAAGACAAAGAATCTTTGTCGAATATTAACTGTTTGGAAACTACCAAACAGACAATGTGCCTTACATGTCTAATAACAAAAGATTGAGAGTGAAGTTCAAGTAGAAATATCTAGAGTTTAACATCTATCTTCTGTTTGACCAAACCAGCAGATTTCTTTTATAATTCGAAATATTCCTGAATTAGTTTATGGTGTTTTTCCTAGTAGGAGAGACAGGCATATTTCCTCATAAAGATTTTTACCTCATTTATGTCAGGGCCCTCTGGAAATTGCTCTGTATACGCTCATTTAGGGCAGCAGCTATACTGTCTTATTTGCCTTCGTACCCCAAGTTTCTGGCACAGGACCTACACAAGCCTAGCACAGA
Organism: Lagothrix lagotricha; assembly: GCA_963574225.1. Lineage (NCBI taxonomy): Eukaryota > Metazoa > Chordata > Mammalia > Primates > Atelidae > Lagothrix > Lagothrix lagotricha. The sequence goes on from CAUYNB010021524.1 coordinate 18,599, forward strand.
GTAGAGGCTCACTGAATTGTGGGCAGGTAGATGGATAGATGAATGGATGACAGGTATGCACTTTGAAGGGTGTGATGATAATTACAAGATGGTCTTTTCTGTAAGGGCCAACCAAGTCTGGCAGGACAGATGCAACAGGAGAAGATCACCCTGGCAGGCTTGTGGCACATACTGCCAAGCTAGATACAACATGTAAAATACACAGATTTGGCTGAACAAAAAGTCTTCTATCAGCAATGTATACTGTAATAATACACCTGAGGTTAAGAAATTAGAATATTATTCTATAGGCTGTGGGGAGCTGTTAGTTTTAGAACTGGGAAATACGGTTGATTCCTATCATTCACAGTAGTTATGTTGTATAATGTTGCCACAAACACTGAATTAGTGAATACTCAACCACTGTTCCGAGGGGAAATACAGGGTTAAGTTCTTGTGAGCCTCTGGTCAAATTTTCATCAACCACTAAATACATAACTTTGTTATATATGTTGTGTTTCTGTTTAGAGATACTTTACTTAGGCCAGGTACTGTGGCTCATGCCAGTAATCCCAGCACTTTGGGAGGCCAAGACAAGAGGATGGCTAGAGCCTAGGAATTCTAGACCAGCATGGGCAACATTGTGTTCCCCTTTCTCTACTAAAAAAAAAAAAAAAAAAAAAAAGTTAACTGGGCATGGTAGTGCATCCTGTAGTCCCAGATACTTGGGAGTGAGGTGGGAGGATCACTTGAGCCTGGGAAGTTGAGGCTACAGTGTGTATACAGTATATATATATATATGTACACACACACACACACACACACACATATACACCCCTATACATACACATATATACATATATAGACATATTAATATATACTGTTGATTCAACATTGAATTAATAACTAACAGTCCTAAGACTCATACCTGAATGAAGCTTATCTAACACATATTTTTTTCCATGAGGCATATCACAGCCCTCCTTCACTTAGGAACACTGGACAGCACTTCAGCACTGTGATTGTGGACCATTTTAAACAGCAAAATCACTAACAAAAGGCACACAAATGTGAAAAACATGACACTAAATATACTGCAAAAAAAAGACATTTAGTAAAAAGAAAGGAATGGGCATTTGCCAAGCAGAAGAATTGTGAACCAAACCATAGGAATATAAACCAGCATGATATGTTTAGGGAATTGCACAGTTTTCTGTGATAGGAATTTAGGCTATGAAGTCAGGTATAAAAGGAAATAAATTAAGAGATGAAAAAATATGGAAGAGTTTTCTATGCATTAATCCAACAGATATTTTTGAGCACCTGTTATGTACAACACATTGGGGATATGGTAGTGAATAATTCTATGAAAAACTATACATAAAAGAATGAGTATATTCTATGTATAGCGCTCCACAGAATTTTTTACTACTATACATCCACTAATAAGAGGACAGAATTCCTGCCCTCATAAAACCATTTCTAACGCTATTTTGTTGGTAGATATTAGGCCCTATATTAAAGATGAAGGATTTAAACTTAGAGCTGCCAAGTGGCTTATACAAATTGACATAGCTAAGTTGCAGAACAATGGCTTCACCTAGGTCTTTTTATTCCATATTTCTGCCTTTTCCCCACTGTCTCAACACTGTTGATTATTCTGATTAGGAAGGATTAAAGTAGTGAAAGCCTGGGAAAAGGAGGCCAGATAGGACTATTGTGGTAGAAAAGTAAACAGGCTGTGGGAGACAGTACTAAGATGGCAGCAATTTGGGATGAAGAGTAGGCAGCAGAATCAGGAATAAGGAAGAATCAATGGGATTTAATGATTGTCTGGCTATGTCAAGGTTGGGGGAGGATAGGAAGAAGGAGTTTTCAGAGGTGACTTAGAGGTCCCCAACCTGAACGACTAAAAAGATGGTATAGTACCATAGGCAAAAATCAAGGAAGATAGATGGAGAGGCAGGTTCACTTTGGGATTTCTTGAGTCTGAGTGGCCAGGAGAAAAGTCTGAGTGGTGCTTTCTAGCAGAGAATACAGAATGAAACTGAGGATGGCTCAACACCAGAAAATGCCCCTGGCAGTGACTGGAGCAGACCTGTAGATAAGCCATAGAGAGACTATATTGGATAATAGTTTAAAAACTGAATTCTGGGCCAGGCATGGTGGCTCACACCTGTAATCCCAGCACTTTGGAAGGCCAAGGTGGGAGGATTACTTGAGCTCAAGAGTTTAAGACCAACCTGAACAACGTAGCAAGACATCATCTCTACTGAAAATCAGAAAACTTAGTTGTGGTGGCACATACCTGTAGTCCCACCTACTCAGGAGGCTGAAGCAGGAGGATCACTTGAGCTTGGAAGGTTGAGGCTGTAGTCAGCCATGATGGTGCCACTGCGTTCCAGCCTGGGTGGCAGAGCAAGACCCTTTCTCAAAAAAAAAAAAGGGCAGGATGAGGGAGACTGACTTCCAGAGTCCCAGACTAAATCTCATCTTTACCATTTCCTAGGTGTTTGATCTTGGGTAAATTACTTTTACTAGGTAAATTACTTTTACTAGGTAGCTCAGTTTCCTCATCTGTAGGATAAGGATAATGATAGTACCTAATTTATAGGACTGTTGTAAAAATGGAATGAAGTGATCTGCATAAAGCACTAGCATAGTAAATGCTTAGCATTTCTAAGCTATTATGATGAAATTGATGGCAAAAAGAGGAAAGCATTGCTAACCCACAGAGATATTGAGGGAACCAGTGGTATTACATGTGAAAACCAATCACTGTATGCTTCTGACAAGATCAAAGGAGTTCACAAAGCAATTTTTTAAATGCGTTTGAGGTTATTACAGCCATTTCAGTAGAGATGAGTGGAATTCAGAGCCTTAAAATATCTGCCTTTACCACTTTCTGACTTATTCACAAAGGTCTTGGAATGGTGGGGAGCAATGACAATGAATATAGCCATTTCTTTTTGTGTCTATTGTATGTTAGGTATTAGTTCCCTGAAAGACAGATATTGTCTCCATTTTACAGATTAGAACACAGAAACTCAGAAAATTTAAATTTCTCAATATTGCCTAGTAAGTGTCAATATCAGTACTTGATTCTCAAAACCCAGGTCCTTTCACCATACTATGCTGAACATAAAATGCAGTGAGTATTACTGTTAATGTATATTGATATGCTTAAACCTTTTCAAAATTGTTATTATTATTATTATTTGAGAAACAGTTTCACCCTTGTTGCCCAGGCTGGAGTGCAATGGCTCAATCTCAGCTCACTGCAAAGCCTTTTCCTCCCAGGTTCAAGCAGTTCTCCTGCCTCAGCCTCCCAAGTAGCTGGGGTTACAGGCATGTGCCACCACGCCCAACCAATTTTGTATTTTTTGTAGAGACAGGGTTTCTCCATGTTGTCCAGGCTGGTCTCGAACTCCTGACCTCAGGTGACCCACCCGCCTTGGCCTCCCAAAGTGGTGGGATTATAGGCATGAGCCACCGCACACGGCTGATAACCTTTTCAAAATTATTTACTCTTCCCCAGAATTTAATGTTATAAGGTGATCATAATCACTATACCATTCAAAATTATTATATCAGAAATCAAATAAACTCTTTTTCTTTTCTTTCCTTTCTTTTTTTTTTTTTGAGACAAGATCTCACTCTGTCACCCGGTCACCCAGGCTGGAGTATAGTGGTGCGATTGCAGCAATCTCAGCCTCCCCAGTAGCTGGTACCACAAGTGCACACCACCATGCCTGGATAATTTTTGCATTTTTTGTAGAGATGGGGTTTTACCACATTGTCCAAGCTGGTTTCAAATTCCTGACCTCAAGCAGTCTGCCTGCCTCAGCCTCCCAAAGTGGTGGGATTACAGGCCACCACACCTGACCAAGAAATTAAATAAACTTTTGAAGGCTGTGCATACAATTTAATCTGATTCTATCTAGCCATAAATTAAAAATCGTTAGTTCTGTACTCAGTATTCTAGGTGCTTTCGCAGACACACTTTGCTCACTTAAAGTCTGTATAGTAACACCATTGTAAACACAATCACCTGCAAATGTGTATGGTGCAGATTAACCTTTTCTAGACATTTTTGTAATTTTCAAAGCCATTACTGGAGTTCTAGAGTGCATTAGCACATGCATCAACATGCCGAATTCCCCAGGACCTCACCGCAGTGCCAGCTATAGCCCCAGCCCCAGCCTACTTCACCAAAACCACATCCTGCTCTTCGTCCAGAACCAGGACCTCAAGGATTCAGGTTTCATGTCAAAATCTGAATCTTCAGGTTTGGCTGAATCCCAAACCTGAAGATTCTTTTGCTGTTTCTAGTTTTTTTTTATTTTCCTTCCTTTAATTGGCTTTATGTAAGACCTTGTGTGAACAGGCCTTCCTCATGCATGCATTCTTTACTGTGAAAACTAGAAAAAGTCCTATTTTCTAGATGAAATAACTGAGATGCAGAGGTGGAAAGTAATTTGCCCAAGGCTTAGGAAAACCAAAAGCAAAAATGGCTGGTTCAAGTTTACAGAGTCACAAAGTGAAGGTAAGATATACATTTTTTAAACAAACAAAAAAGAATTGTACACATGAAGTTTGAGACAAGGAGGAAAGAGAAATTGGAACTAATTGACACCCTAGGACTGAGTCAAGCATTTGCCTTCCTTGTGCTTTCCTGGTGCCTTTTTCCCTATTGCGGCCTTTTACTTTTCTGAATTTCAGTGTTCTAAATTCTTTTCTTGTCAGCATTCTGCCCTAGACTGTATACTCCTGGGAGCAGAAATAGTGTCTTGTTTACTGTTGTAATCCAGTACCTAGCGTGGTTTCTTACATGTAGTAAACACTCAGGAAATACTCGTTTAGTAAATAAATGAGAAGAAATAAAATGTTCCCAGCTATTCATGCATCCACTGTTTTTGTTTGTTTGGTTGGTTGGTTTTATATTTTCCATCTCACCAGTCAGAAATTCATGATATCTTCATGGCTTGAGGACAGGCAAGTGAGGGGGGCCACATTATAGTGACATTCCTGGTTTCTTTCTCACCCTCCCCTTACTCCCTCCTTAAGTGGTCTTGGAAGTAAAGCTCCCAGGTTTAGGGGAGGGGGCATGGCAGAAGCATGGAGTTTCTAGAACTCAAGCACCAGAAGTGACCCATCTGATAAAAATTTTCAGATGTGGTTTTGTAGTCAGTTGCTATCCTCTCATTTTGACATCTCCAGCAAGACATTCTTAGGAGAATGTGGGTGACGCATTCTTCCGTCCCTGCTACTTAGGAGGCTGAGGCAGGAGGATAACTTGAGCCAGGAGTTCTAAGCTGTAGTGCACTATAATTGAGCCTGAATAGGTCACTGCACTCTAGCCTAGGCAATATAGTGAAATCCCATCTCTAAAAAAAAATTTCTTTTTGAAACAAGGTCTCACTCTGTCACCCAGACTGGAGTGCAGTGGTGCAATCTCAGCTCACTGCAACCTCCGCCGCCCAGACTCAAGCTATTCTCCTACCTCAGCCTCCTGAGTAGCTGGAATTACAGGTGCATGTCATATACTGCCTGGCTAATTTTTGTATTTTTAGTAGAGTGGGGGTTTCACCATGTTGGCCAGGTTGGTCTCGAACTCCTGACCTCAAGTGATCCACCCGCCTCAGCCTACCAAAGGGCGGGGATTACAGGCATGAGCCACTGCACCTGGCCTCCAAAATTTTTTTAATCAAAAAAAAAGAAGAATGTAGTTCAGTGGGATGGGAACTAAGCTGGTGCAAAATTTAAATTCTAGCCACTTGTTATGTGAAATCAAGCAAGGTACACATGTTTCTGGGTCTTTTTTTTCTTTATCTAAAATATGAAGACATTAAGTGTTTTCTTAATTTTCTTTCAGCTCTGATATTATGTGATTCTATGATTAAATGACCTGGATGTTGATAATACATGCGCCATTGACAAATTTCTTCTGAAAACTAGAACAAAACCATTGGCTTCCTGGTCCTACTGGCTTTATTTAAGATCATCTTCTTTCCTTTTATATGACAATGTCTCTGTCACAGGCAGTTTGTGGGGACTTAAGCTTTTATTTACTGTAGCTGGAGGCTCCTATAAGCCAAGGCTTTGACAATATTTCACATTTATTTATCTGAGCTAGAGCTTAGGATCAGGTGGCAGCTGAGTCACTTAAGGTTATTCAAATGCATTGAAAATGTTGCTTAATAATTCAGAACCAGTTTTCTCTGTTTAGAATATTAAGATTTTTTAAATCCTTCTAATTAGCCAATTCCAACAGCAGTTTAAATAGACAAGGAAAAGTCTGTCTCTTCTGAAAGGGCAACTGATGCAGACTTATTGTCCACCCCTGTGTCTGTGCAGCAGAACTGACAGAAGCTATAGGCCAGGGAGCTTCCAGAGCCAAGGGACCTGCTGGGATGTCCTGCCAATGGTATCACCAATGGAGTCTGCCTGCTGTAGGAATGAGGCTGGGGGAAGAGGTCTGAGGGAGGAGTGGCGAGTTTCCATTCAGTCATTCAGTGGTCAGTCTTTCAGCAAACACGTAGTGAACTTACTGTTTCTAGCAGTATGCTAGGACCTGGGGATAGGGAGCCAGTAAAATCTCTTATGTGTCATCAGAATTCAACCTGGCTGGAGAGACAGACTCATAAACAAATAATCAAAAGGCACAACAGGTAACTCAGTGTGCGACTGTAGCTGATCCCTTGAGCTAGATCCTCTAGGATCTCTTGCCTGGTCAAAGTATAAGAATACTGTTTTAGCAAAAGACAGGGTTGGCATTGCTAGTACCTGCATTCCACTTTAAACGCTGAGCTTGAGTCAGCCAGCAGACCTTGGCAGCTGCCTTGTCTAAGAATCCTAAGGTGAAATAAAGGTGTTATTCAGTAAACATGGATTGGCCACATGCAGGACAATGGGATAGGCATATGAGGCAGATACCACAATGAACATATGTGGTCACTGTGTTCCATGAGCCTATGGCCTAGTGAATGATGTCAGCTACGATTAATTCTGTTACAGGAATAGGAGAAACAGATTAATTTAGGCTCTGTCACTCAGGCCTGGTTTTATGGAGAAAGTAGCGTCTGAGCTGAGCCTTGAAGGATACATAGGTTGGGACAGGACAGGTAGAACTAGAGAGAGAGGACAGTCTAGGTGGAGGAAACAACGTGGCAAAGGTTCAGGGAGGAAAAGCACAAGACATATTTGAGGAATAGCAAACTGCTCTAATTGTCTGGAGCACAGGGTCTATGAGAGGATAGTATTTAGAGATCAGCATAGTAAGCAACACTGGGGCCAAGCCACTACCACCCGTTCAAAAATTTAGACCCAGATTTCACTTACTTGATGTATTTTTTGAGAGAAAATAGTTTCCACTTCTAAAATGTTGTTAATATGACAAGCTGTGATGATGCTCATAGCAGGTCCATACGGTGGTACACCAGATATCAACATCCTTGTTTAACAGACGAGGAAACTCAGGATGAAAAATGTCCTGTCCTAGAGCACATAGGTAATCAGAGCAGCATGCGCAGGTCAGGAGGCAGGTTTGCAGTTCCCTGACTCTCCTCGCCCACTCTGAGCCCCTGACCGTTTGTGGGTATGGCAACTAAACTGATAGGGAATAAGCATGAAGAAAAGGCTGGCCAGGTAAAATGCGTATCTCCAGCCTCCTTCAAGTACCACTTTCTTAGCATCCTGTCTTCCTAAATACTTTTCTTTCTCATCATGGTAATTTTGCTTAAGCCCAGGAGTTTGGGAATTTTTGGTATAGGTTTGGTATTGTACAGGCTGCTTGCTGGACCAGCCTTCAAAGAAAACACCTGCTCTGTTCATGATTCTTGCCTTCCAGTTTTATAAGCTTTTGGGTAGATGAAATGTACTATCAAAATAGCTCAGAGAGAGCCTTGGTAACATTTAAGATATTGAACGTGCTGCATCTGGTAACTAGAAAATTTAATGATCTCCTGCTGTTTTGGTAATTGGATAAGTAAATACATCAGAATAAATCACACCGGCAAGTCTTTTGTATGTCGTTAGGGACTAAACTCTTTTAACTCCTGTTCAAAGCTCCAGCTCTTGAGTGGTGTTTGCGTGCAGAGCAATGCACACACCAGCTCACATGGCCCTGCTTGGATATTAAAATTTATTCAAAATGCTCACTTTCTCCCTAGCCCACTCGGCCTGAGGAGCACATCTAGCCCACCACTCCAGATCTCTCTGAAGCCAAGGAGAAAAGATTTTTTTTTCAGAAGTTTAAATGATACCTAATAAGATATTTGAGCTCTTAATGATCTATGTCCAAACTGTCTTTCCAGCCATGTCTTTCACTGAAGGCCTGCTGGGAGCCTTCTCTGAAATACTACCCATGGACAAACTGGGAAAATGAGGCCTAAATAAAAGGGGACTATCCTGTTTTGGCAAGGAATCGTTTAAGAACTTTAAGAAGGAGCAGGACAGGATCAGACATTTTGCTCAACTCTCTCACAAGTGGAAGTGTGAAGGAGATAGACCCAGAGGGACATGGTCTATTAAGAGACCGTGTGATATTGGGTGATGTCACCAACTTACAGATTTTGGATCTTGTCTCATGGTAAGAGGTTAAATGACTTACTCAAGAGCACACATGCAGTGCTAGAATTTAAAAGCCACCAGTGCTTTTTTTTTTTCATTGCCCCTCTAATTAGCACTTAATCCATGCCTAGCTAGTAGTGAAATTCCGGGGCTAACAATCAGGATCTCTCAGAAGGCTTTTAAGCTGAGCTAACAGTTTTAAACCTAACCAGAAAACAGGCGTCTCCCGTTTCAATTGTCTCCTAATGTCTTGTTCCAAACACAGTGGTTAGCGTTGTGGACTAACCTTTTATACAAGGACCTGACTGCTTCCATGGTATTGGCCTCTGAAAGTGAGGCATGTCCCCTGACTCAGTGATTCCCAGCCTTTTACAAGTCACCACACACATTGAAAATGGTGTTTGTGTGCCTCACTTGGGGAACTATACTAGGCTGCTCAGAGGCAGAAGCAATCCAGCTCTGAGAATCCTGGCTGTCCCAAGGGTTGAGAAGAATCAGTGTCTTAGCATATCTGTAAGCTGGGCACACTGCTGGGGCTGATCTGCATTAGGTTTGTCTTGCCATACTACAAAATCTTCACTCATGAATTTGCCTGTATCCAGTTCATGCTTTCAGGGACAATGAGCTTGCAAATTGTTCTGTAAAGCAGGACTTCCTTTTATTTACTTGAAATTTTGTCTTCCAGATTCCAGGACTTTCCAGGATGAGGAAATGTGCCTGTTCTCATTCTTTTTATATTCATTTTATGCTCTTTATTCTCATTCTGAAGACTTGGATTATCTCCTGTTTTTAGACTAAGAAGGCTTTTTCCTCCCTATTCCATTCTTATTAAAATTCCCTCTGGGCCTTCCCCACTTATATTGTCATTTAATAGTATAGTGACCAAAGCCACTATTAGGGATACCAATACAAGGAGAAGGTTACATCTCTTGTTTGGTGTCCAGGGTGTCCCTGACAGCGTGCCAAATTTGAGGCCATTTTAACATTATAATACCGTAGAGTTGATGTCTTCACTAAACAGTCCATCTAAAGACACAGGCTAGGAATGAAGAATCCAGATTTGCCATGAATGCTGAATAAATTTGGGCAAGTTCTTTCCACTCACTGGGCTTTTCTGTCCCCATATGCTACAGACATGACTTCTAAAGACCCATCCAGCTCTAACAATTACTAGCTCTGTAATATCTGAATGAGTAAAATTTGTCCAAATGCCTAAGGTAATAATACACTCTGTTATTGGGGAGATAGGCGCTTCAGCTACGTGAAGGGTACAGTCCTCCCAAGCAAGGGTCTTAGAATAAATAGTCTAGTACATAACTACAATACTAAAATAATCTAGCATGGTGGCTAAGAACACAGACTTTGAAGTCAGATCTAGTTTTAAATCCTTGCTCTGCCCCTTCCTGCCTGTGCAGTCTTGGGCAGGTTATATAATCTCTGTGAGCCTCATGTCTCTATTTTTAAAGTGGAGGTAATATACCTCCCTCATAGAATTGCAGTAGTGCTTATAAAGCACTTAGCACAGTTAGCACCTAGTAAGCTCCCGATAAATGTTAGCTCTTGTTACCATTATTACAATGTAATAAAACAAAGAACAAACAGGGCAGCCTACAAGACACAGTTTCTATTCCTCTATTACTTTAATCTTCTCTCCCTTTGTTCTTCCTTTAATTTTTCTTTCATTCTCTTTCCCACCTTAAAAAAGTCATCAGAGAAAGAAAATGTCCTCGATACCTATTCTTTGCAGCCACAGAAACCCACCAGCCTCACTCTGTAGCACCCCAATTGATCTGTCACAGTTCAGTAATGAAGAGAGGAGCATCTGTCACTGTTTCCTGGAAACCTTCGCCCCAGTACCACTTCTTTCCTGTGGTCCAGGGAGACAGACTGGCCTAGCAACTGCACCGGAAGCTGAGATAAACCATAGAGTAGTCTCATAGTGGGACCCTTCCAGATTTGAAATTTCATTTTGGAGTGTGTTACCACCTGCAGCAAAGGTAGAGAAGAAATTGCTAAGAGCTACAACTGGCATTGTTCTCATAGTTGTTTATAATAATAATAATTATTATTATTATTAATAGCAATCCCTATGTTTGCAAAGGACTTTATCGTTATCAAAGCTTTTTTATACCCTGACTCAGCATATGCCCAGCAATTCCCCTAAGTTCCCCCTCTGATACTTTGTGGGTGTAACTGCTTTCTTTAGGGATTCCTAGCTCATCAAAAGATGCGTAAAGAAAATAAATGATTAGCTGTTAGGACTAAGTTGACAGTAACAAAAGACAACTTGAGTTCCTCTTGTGGAACAACAAAGCCCATTAGGGACATGAGCCATGACACAGCTGCAGAGTGTAGCTTTTTTTATGCCCAAGGGAAAGCCAGTTAGTCATATTAACTGTCCCCTGTTTAGAAGTAGGTCAGAAGTTGAGAGGCAGTGAAGGGTGATGCATTGGATGTAGGCTGGAAGCTCACAAACCAGGGTGCAATTCTGGCCTTCTCTTTCCTAGCTATGTAATCTTGAGCAAGTCTCTGAACCATTTTTGACCTTAGAGAATTCATCTGTAAAATAGAAGTGATAGGAGTACTTATTTCATAGAATTGTTGTGACCATTTAATTAGCTAATATATAGAAAAACTAGCATAGTGTCTAGCACTTAGAAAATACCAAATGAATGGTAGCTTGCTTTTTTTTGCAGGGGCGGGGGCGGAGACGAGAGGGACGGAATCTTGCTCTGTCACCCAGGCTGGAATACAGTGGTACGATCTCAGCTCACTGCAACCTCTGCCTCCAGGTTCAAGCAATTCTCTTGCCTCAGCCTCCTGAGTAGCTGGGACTACAGGCATGCACCACCATGCACAGCTAATTTTTGTACCTTTAGTAAAGATGGTGTTTCACCATGGTGGCAATGCTGGTCTCGAACTCCTGACCTCAAGTGATCTGCCTGCCTCAGCCTCCCAATGTGCTGGGATTATAGGCATGAGCCACTGTACCCAGCCATAGTAACTTTTTATAGTGATGATGATAATAATTACTTATTAAGCTTCTGATATTTAAGAGCATGTTTTCCTAATAGAGTAACTAATAGAATAGGTTACTCATAGCATACCAAAAAGATTTGTTAGGACGGGCGCGGTGGTTCACGCCTCTAATCCCAGCACTTTGGGAGGCCAAGGTGGGTGGATCACAAGGTCAAGAGGTCAAGACCATCCTGGCCAATATGGTGAAACACCGTCTCTACTAAAAATAAAAAGTTTAGCTGGGCATGGTGGTACGTGCCTATAGTCCCAGCTACTCAGGAGGCTGAAGCAGGAGAATTGTTTGAACCTGGGAGGCAGAAGTTACAGTGAGCCGAGATCGTGCCACTGCACTCCAGCTTGGTGACAGAGCGAGACTCCGTCTCAAAAAAAAAAA
>CAUYNB010021525.1:0-59515 GCA_963574225.1 Lagothrix lagotricha
TTAATAATTTTATTTTATACAGGAAGCACTTGGACCTATATAACACCCTAGGGGTAGTTTATCAATATATTTTGGGCTATAGAAGAAAGTTGCAGGGTAATTATTAAAAATTCTTTAATTTTATTTAAAAAAGTAAATAAAATACTCTTGCCAAAAAAAACACAAAAAACAAAAATGAAAAACAAACAAACAAAAAATATTCTAAAATGCAAATCCTCCTTCCAAGATCCACAGTTTTTATTTTATTGAAAATCATAATCTAAGCAAGTGCAGGATGCCCTGCAGCTACCTTAGTATACTCTAGTATACTGTTTCCAAGTATTATCTCACTAAAATAAGAATCATCATCATATGTTATGATAATCATCATCATAAATAAGTATTACATAAGTGATAAGTGTCATAACTGACAGAAAATTGTCACAGTTAAAATTCAGGCAAAAAATCATCACTGTAAAAATTGCTTAAATTGCTGAATTGGTGGAGATGAAAAACTGTGAGAAAAACCAAACTAGTATCTAAAAAGTAGTTATGAAAAACATCAGGATTTAAAGTAACTGTTGCTGAAAGAGTTATGTCTAAAAATGATAGCATCAAACATGCTGAAGGCCATTTTTGTTCTTGGAACCATAATAATAAGCTTCAGGAGAGCAGAAACAGCATATTTCTTACAATTATCCACTATTGTATACAGAGCATAGCAAGACCCTGAAACACAGGTAAGAAGTATTTATGTAAAACCAGGTAATATGAAACATAGTATTCTTGTATAATCTTACTTTTCCTTTCAAAATTTTAGAACTGTGGGCACATGATGAAAAATGATTGAGGAAGTATCTAATTAAGTCGCTAACAAAACATTTCTTTGCTGAATACCTAAATTGACAATTGTGAGAGTACAGGTAGTAAGTTTGAGGACACCCTTTCTCTCCTATAAACTCGTGTCCTAACCTCCAGTTAGATAACATTTCATCCTTCTGTAATTTCTTAAGCATCTTCCTCACATAGTCTTATCTTACCTTGTATTATAATTATCATATATACTATTCATGTGTATGTCTTTGTCCCTGTGAGACTGATAATTCTTAACTGTAGTGCTGATACTCATTTATATTTTTACCAGAATCCAGTGCCAAGACAAAAAAATAAAAAAAAGATTCAGTAATGTCTAGTTTTAACACCTCATGTTCTCACTCATAAGTGGGAGTTGAACAATGAGAACACATGGACACAGGGAGGGGAATATCACACACCAGGGCCTGTTGAGGGGTGGGAGGAATAGCATTAGGAGAAATACCTAATGTACATGATGGGTTGATGGGTACAGCAAACCACCATGACATTTGTATACCTATGTAACAAACCTGCATGTTCTGCACATGTATTCCAGAATTTAAAGTATAATAATAATAATAACCTCTTAAGACATGGAAGAGATATGGATCCTTGCCAATGTATACTTCTTAGCAGTTTTTCAATTAGGATACACATCTAAAATTATTTGAAGATTTGTACACTCATACCTGTTTCTGCTCCCATGACTGACAAAAATACTCTGGATATAAAAATGTTTATTTTCTGTAGACAGCCCAGAAATAATGTTGTATTCCTATAACCATCTGATCTTCAACAAAGTTGATGAAAACAGGCAATGGGGAAAGGATTCCCTATTCAATGAATGGTGCTAGGATAACTGGCTAGCCATGTGCAGAAGATCGAAGCTGGACCCCTTCCTTATACCATATACAAAAATCAACTCAAGATGGATTAAAGACTTAAATAAAACTTAAAACTATAAAAATCCTGGAAAGTAACCTAGGAAACACCATCCTGGACATAGGCGCTGGCAAAGATGTCATGATGAAGACACCAAAAGCAACTGCAACAAAAGCAAAAATTGACAAACGGAACCTAACAAACAAAAGAGTTTCTGCACAGAAAAATAAACTATCAACAGAGTAAATGGACAACCTCCCAAAATATTGGGAGACAATATTTGCAAACTATGCACCTGACAAAGTTCTAATATCCAGTATCTTTTAAAAAAGTGTTTTTGAGATGGAGTTTCCCTCTTGTTGCCCAGGCTGAAGTGCAATGGTGTGATCTTGGCTCAATGCAACCTCTGCCTCCCAGGTTCAAGTGATTTTTCTGCCTCATCCTCCTGAGTAGTTGGGACTACAGGTGCAGGCCACCACACAAAGCTAATTTTTTGTATTTTTAGTAGAGACAAGGTTTTACCATGTTGGTCAGGCTGATCTCGAATTCCTGACCTCAGGTGATCTGCCAGCCTTGACCTCCCAAAGTGCTGGTCCATGCCTGACCTAATATGGAGAATCTATAAGGAACTTAAAATAAATTAACAAGCAAAAAACAACCCCAGTAAAAAGTGGGCAAAGAAAATGAAGAAACATTTTTCAAAAGAAGACATATATGTGGCCAACAAGCATATGGAAAAAAGCTCAACATCACTAATTGTTTGAAAAATGCAAATCAAAACCACAATAAGATAGCATCTCACACAAGTCAAAATGGCTATTACTAAAAAGTCAAAAAATAGCAGATACTGGCAAGGTCGCAGAAAAAAGGGAATGCTTATACACTGCCGGTGGGAATGCAAATTAGTTCAGTCATTGTGAAAAGCAGTGTGGTGATTTCTTAAAGAACTTAAAACAGAAGTATCATTCAACCCAGCAATCCCATTATTGGGTATACACCCTGAAGGAATGCAAATCACTCTATCATGAAGACATGCAGGGGTAAGTTCATTGCAGCGCTATTCACAAAGACATGAAATCAACCTAAATGCCCATCAAAGGTAGACTGGATAAAGAAAATGTGGTACATGTATACCATGGAATACTATGCAGCCGTAAAAAACAACAAGATTATGTCTTTTGCAGCAATACGGATGGAGCTAGAGGCCATAATCCTAAACTAATACAGCAACAGAAAACCAAATACCACATGTTCTCACTTATAAGTGGGAGCTGAACTTTGAGTACACATGAATACAAAGAAGGGCACAACAGACACTGGGGCCCACTTGAGGCCATGACAGGTAGGAGGAGGGAGAGGATTGAGAGACTACCTATTGGGTATTCTGCTTATTACCTGGGTGATGAAATAATCTGTATGTCAAACCCTTGTGATATGCAATTTACCTATTTAACAAACCTGCACATGTACCCCTGAACCCAAAGTTAAAAAAACTTAATATTCTAACCTTTAAATTTTTTTAAATGAGAGAATATTTGCATAATTCTAATGAACAGTCTTATAATAAAAAGGTGATGGAAGAGAAAACCTCTATAAATCAATCCCAAGAAATATTAATATTAACAGGAGGTTCTTACCTGTATTGATATGCATATAAAATCAGAAGTTCCCTAAAACAAGAAAAAAAGAGCTTCTTCAAATACTTACCAGAAGTGGTATGATTTGTAAAGTATTTTTGATGGATGGGTTTTTGCAAATGTTTTCTTGAATATCTGAAATAATTATACCACAATATCAAAATAATGTAGTTACATATATTGAAATAGAAGAATGACTAAAGAATCAAATATTAAATTCTGATGTATCAAAATATTCAAAACTGAATAACAGCCTTTTTTCCTATCACCTCCAGAAATACTTTATGCTTCTATTAGATCCAAAAATGAAAACAATTTGATTAGAAACAATTACATAAAACTTATGTTGATAAAAGAGAATTCCTTGTACTTTGATTATTTTATAACAATCTTCATTCAAGTGTTATGTTTTGTTTTTCCTTTCCCTTTTTTTAATTAAAAAAAGTTAATTTCATCCTTGGAGCCACTCTGTAAAAATGAGATGTTTATTAGTTATTGAGGCATAAAAAATTGAGTAATTTTGGTTGCCTTTTTAATTTTTAGATTTTTGTCTACATAATAGCAAGCACCTGAGCAAAAGAAAAATAATTGAGGCAGAATCTTTTACATGAAGCATTTAAACTTGTAGAAGTATCAAACAAAAATGTAAAAAATTCTCCAATTATTGACTTAAATTTTTAGATCTTTATCTGCATAATTTTACATCTTAAACTCATAGCCCTAGTTCCCTGTTGCTTTCATAATTGTAGCTCCCTACTTTTTATTAATATATTATTTTAGAAGTTGATTTTAATTTAAAAATAGAGTATTTAAAACATATATGCATATTTCAATTAATAATTATAAAGATACTGTCTGTGTAACCACCTAGATTAAGAAATTTGAACGTTATCACTACCTTAGAAGATTCCTGTCCCTTCCTGCCTCCACAATGCCCTATGGATTTCATTCCCTTCCCTCACCCAAAGAGGTAGTCAACCCACTATACTGCATTGTTTGTCATTTTAGCACATATTATTTTGCAAGCATGCAAAATAGTATTTAGTTTTACCTGTTTTTAGACTTCACATAAATAGAATTGTACTGTCTTTATTCTCTTGTGATTTATATTGTTTTTGCCCAAAATTATATATTTTTAGATTCATCAATGAACATGTGTGTAGCTGTAGTTTGTTTATTTTCTTTATGTTTTTTCTCTTGCTGTTTCAGTTTGGAAAATTTGTATTGACCTACATTCAAATTCACCGATTCCTCAGTGGTCTTGAGTCTAATAATGAACACATATATAACACTTTCCATTTCTGTTATAGTACTTTTCTTTCTTACATATCTGTCTCATAGTTTTCATCTCTCTGCTGAAATTCTCCATCTGTTCATGCATGTTGTCTGTCTCTCTCATGTTATTCATCTTTCCCACTATAACCTTTAACATATTAGTCATAGCTATTTAAATAACCTGTCTGATAGTTCTAACATCTTGATCATCTTTGTATCTTATTGAATGCTTTGTCCCTTCATAGTGTTTTTTTTGTCTTACTCTTTTTGTATGTCTCATAATTTTTGACTGAATGCTGGATATGACTTTTGGAATACTGGGAACGGAAGTAGATAGTATTTGTGTCTGGAAATGAGTATATCCACTTCTGCTAGGTCATTGGAGTGTATGTGTGTATGTAGTATGTACGTATAGATGTTTAAAAACTTTGTAGGGGGAATTTGAGCTGCTTTTTTTTTTTTTTTTTTTTTTAGACAGGGTCTCACTCTGTTGCACAAGCTGCAGTGCAGTGGCATGAACACGGCTCACTGCAGCCTTGACCTTCCTGGGCTCAGGTTATCCTCCCACCTCAGCCACTGGAGTACCTGGGACCATGGACATGTGCCACTATGTCTGGCTAATTTTTTTTTTTTTGAATTTTTTGTAGAGACAGGGTTTCACCATGTTGCTTAGCTGGTCTTGAATTCCTGGGCTCAAGCGATCTGCCAGCCTCAGCTTCCCTGAGTGTGCTTGGGTTTTGTTGTTGCTGTAGCCAACTACAGTACATTACTAACTTCAAATTCCTTTGGTGTTACTTTGTACTTATGCAGGGGTCTTGGAGAGTCCCCGAGCCCTTGAAATGTTACTGTTCTGTCCTCATATTTTGGCCTTCCTGCATGTGGGCACAGTAGAAGGGATCTCTCTCTATGCTCTTGCCTGTCTCCCAGTAGATTTCTATTATTTGTTACTTGGTACTTGTTGGTCTGGTAGTGGGCAAGTAGGGTAATTTTTCTCTTGTCCTGGTCCAGGCTCAATCTTAAGCAGACCCTGTGTGCCCTCTCTTTCTCCTGCTCCTCCTTCCCATGACAGTTAACTTTGCCTTGTATCTTTGGCAGGTTTTGCGCAAGAGAATTTTAGACCCCTCCTCCAACAGTAGGATACTTCTAATGGTTTTGGTCCAGAAATGTTTCTTGCCCCTCTCCCAGGGGTAGAGGCTTTTTCCTTTACTTTTTCCCTATGCCCACTAACTCTTCAGCTGTGTCTTGAGAGCAATTAACAAGGTATGCTTCCTCTGTCCCAGATGGTCTTTACTCTGCAGGGGAAAGGTTCTGCATGGCAGGGGCTGGTGGGGGGTACTTCATGCCTTTCCTACAGCAGTGGCTGCTGCCCTTTGTCAGGCCTGCACTACTGAGGAGGCGTTTCTCTTGTCTCCTGTTCTGCCTCCTAATTTTCTCATGAACACTCAGTGTAGATCCATGGAGAAGAATCTGAGTAGGTGTGAAGTTCCCTTGTGCCTGTGGCTCCCAGAGGTTCTACATCCTCACTGTAGTCCACATTCATCTTTTAGCAATCTGTTGAAAATTGAAACAGAATTTCTAATATCAACTTGTATGGAACTTGACAGTTCTCTCTCTCATATTCTCCCATGGGTGAGAAACTATTCACGACCTGTCTCTCTTTAGAAGTTTCTGTGTTTCCTTGGATGCTAGACTACTTGGTTGTGATGTGACCTCAGCTCTGTAACTGGCTCAAGGAAAGTTATACTTTCGACATTTATCTTTTATTGTTCTTAGAAAAGGATTGATACATTCTGCCCTTCTACATTTTAGGCAGAAATAGAATACACACACACAAAACACGTATGTATAATATGTGTGTGGTTCTGAACCATAGGTGATTTTGGCCACCCAGGGGAAATTTGGTAATGTCTGGGAGCACTTGATTGTCATGATAGGGAAGTTACGGCATCTAGTGAGTAGAGGCCAGAAATGCTGCTGAATACGTTACAATGCACTAGACAGTCCCCCACAATAAATAAAGAATTATCCAGCTCAAAATGTCAACGGTGCTGAGTTGGAGAAATCCTGATAGATACATATTGCATTGTGGTTAGAGGATGTGGTCTGTGTGACTCGGATCTTTGAAATGTGTTAAGGTTTGTTTTATGGTCTTATATATGGCTCATTTTATAAAGGTTGTATGTGTACTTATAAAGAATGTGTCCTTTTGATCAGCTTTGTTAATCACATTCAATTTTTATACTTCTACTTGATTTTAAAAACCTATTTGTTCTATCAGTTACTGACAATGGCATGTTAAAATCACTCACCATGGTTAAAAATATTTTATATATTCTGAGGCTATGTTCTTAAGTGCATATAAAAATCTTATGTATTTCTTCTGAATTAAAACTTTGCTCATCATAAAGTGCTCTTTTTTTCTGTCTAATAATCCTTTCTACTTAAAAGTGAATCAACCCAGCTTTATAGTTTCTTATTCCTTGCATGTTTAAGTTTAAAAATGACTGCATTTCTGCATTTTAAAACTCATTTCTGATAACTTTAGAGCATATAAGTATAGTTATTTATAGTTTGCGCCTGGTAATTTCATTATCTAAATCCTTTCTGGGTCTTTTTATTCTGCCTGTGGATTCTTTTGATTTTTTTTTTCCTGGTGCCTTTTTCGTTATGGATTAAGTTATTTACTTTTTTTTTTTTATTGTGGGCTGCTCATTTTCTTTGGATTTCACTTGTGATAATTCTGAGGATTGAATATAGGTCCAGAAGATATATAAATGTACTTTTCCCAAATGTTTTGGAATACTACCAGTATGGGATCATACTAAATTAAATTCTTTGCTTGAGATCTTAAGAACTACTCAGGTAATATAAATATGGGCTGTAAATTAGTGATACTTGTACTAGACTTTGATTCTACATTCTCAGGGATAATTTTTCCTCTGTCACCTACTCAATACTGAAGTTTAAAAAAATGCGCTTTTTTTTTTTTTAAAGGAAAAAATTCCCTCTCCCTGTGTTGCCTCCTCTGTGTATATATGTGTGGTGTACAGCTCTTTGGGTGACCCAACTTTATGGTGGAAGGATCTTCTATGAGACTACTTATCTTGAGTAGGCCTGTTCCCTTTTTTCTATGAGGCCATGAAAAGCAAAGTAAATTCAATTTTACTCCATGAGTTAAATACCCTCAGGACAAAAGCTAGCTGCAGCATTCTCCTTATCTTTCTGAGTTCTTATCTACATTTTGTTCTTGGTCTCAGGAATTTCTTACATTCTTACTAGCTCATCACTATATTGCAGGTTTTAAAAATACTTAAGAATCTATGGTTGTTTTGACGGATGGTCAGTATAGACACGTAGGCTGTTTACTGCAGAAACAGAAGTCTATTCATATATTTCTAAAAGACAGATAAATCTGCCAAAGAAGTTGACATCATCACAAATGATATGGCATACTTGAAATAGTATTCAACTATATTCTGAATTGTTATGCACTCAATTAAGTAGTTGGTAATATGAATACATTTTGTATTTTTCTTTTCAATTTTTAAATTAAAGTTTAAATTGTCTAAGTGCAAAATGCAATATTTCTTACAAGAGGTGTTCTTCCATACTTACAATGTAGTCTTTCATTGAGATCATTAAGGGACTCTAGAATCTTCTGTTCTTCAGCTGATAGTGTGCAGATGTTGAATTGCTGGGTTTTATTTAAAGGCAGATTTGATTTCTGTATCTGTTTGCTATTTCTGACAGTCAGAATCTCATCCTCAGGCACTGATGCTTTCACTAAATTTTCAGCCATCAAAAACTCAGAAGTACTATCTGAAACTACAGAAACTTACATAAATTATCCTTTGATCCCCTTTTGTCTTTGAGATCAGACCTTGTGCATACTTACATATACTTATACATACTTAACTGTCTGTATGTATTCATATTACAACAGAATCCCAGTAAATATCTGCTACTTTGATTTTATTTATCAGGATCCTCTATCTAGCATTTTCCCATCCTTCATTTTTAAAAAAAGAATACTCAAAATGATGGCAGTGAGTTAATAAAAATTCCCAGTGTATTACTTGAACTAAAGAAAAAAATAGGTAATGTAGATAGTTTTTGTCATATGCTTGTTACTCATTGGTAGTACAAAAAGAAGATGAAGGAGATGATATCAGTTATAATGAATTATAAATAAAAAAGAAAGAGAAAAAAACTTAAGGAAAGATTAGAAACTTTTATGATAAGCTGAGCAGAACTAACATCCTAGAAACAGACTCAATTAGACATAAGAACATGTGATCAAAGAAGCATCCAAGTCTTGACAGAAGAGAAAGATGATTTTACAAATTAGTTGTTGCTTATAATATAATTAATCTGGGCTGGGTGCAGTGGCCCATGTCTATAATCCCAGCATTTTGGGAGGCTGAGGCGGGAGGATCACTTGAGGTCAGGAGTTTGAGACCAGACTGGCCAATATGGTGAAACCCTGTCTCTACTAAAAGTACAAAAAGTAGCCAGGTGTTATTGCGAGCGCCTGTAATTCCAGCTACTTGGGAGGCTGAGACAGGAGAATCACTTGAACCCGGAGACAGAGGTTGCAGTGAGCTGAGATTGTGCCACTGTGCTCCAGCCTGGGTGACACTCCATCTCAAAAAAGAAAAAAAAAAATCAATTTGGAGTTTTATTTCCCACTGTTTGTTTAAACAAATTCCGAAGAAATTAAAGACAAATTTAAAGAAAATCAAACAAATGTTTCTAAATTTCTATATTGGGAAAGTTCTTTGACAAAGTTTAAAAGTAATGGAGAAATCAGTAAGAAAAGACTAAAACATGTTTATTTAAAGCAAGTCTTCCCCAATAGACTTTAAATTTCTGAAGAGCAATACTTTTGTATATTTTGTTCATTATTGTAAATGTTGAGTATTCCTTATCCAAAATGTTTGCGACTAGATGTGTTTCAGATTTTGGATTTTTTTAGAGTTTTGGATATTTGCATATACATGAGATGTGTTGGTGATGAGACCTAAGTTTAAACACGAAACTCAGCTGGGTGCAGTGGCTCATGCCTGTAATCCCAACAGTTTGGGAGGCCGAGGTCAGTGGATCACCTGAGGTCAGGAGTTCAAGACCAGCCTGGCCAACATGGTGAAGCCTTGTCTCTACTAAAAACACAAAAATTAGCCAGGTGTGGTGGCACATGCCTGTAGTCCCAGCTAATTGGGAGGCTGAGGCAGGAGAATCGCTTGAACGTGGGAGGCAGATGTTGCAATGAGTTGAGACTGTGCCACTGCACTCCAGCCTGGGTGATAGAGTGAGACTCCACCTCAAAAAAAAAAAAAAAGAAAAAGAAAAAAAATCATGAAACTCATTTATGTTTCATATACACCTTATACACATACCTGAAAGTAATTTTATATAATATTTTAAATAATTTTGTCCATGAAATGAAGTTTGTTTATACTGAACCATCAGAAAGCAAAGACATCGCTGTATCAGCAACCTATGTAGATGATCTGTGGTTGTTTGGATCACTGTTATTCCTGACTCCGAATTTATATGTTACTGATAAGCAATAATGTTCTTACACCTATTCACACATAAGTACTTAACAGTAAAAAAATACGATGTATCATTCATACAGTGAGAAAATAATGTGTTCAGGGCAACTAAGCAGCATAGTAATATCACCAGAATACCTGTGTCAGCTGTTCAACAACAGCAACAAGGAACAATGACAGGGTTCCAATCTTAGGTATTATGCTACATTTTGATCAAATGGTTATTGTACACTGTATTTTACTTTTTTAGGTGAGAAGAAACATCAGAAACAGCTGAGGTGCTAAAAAGTAGGTCCTCTAGGGATGAGGAAATATTCTGCTAGATGACGTTAAAATATGTTTCTTCTAGAGTCTTCTGCCTCATGTACAATTTTTTTTTTGTCTTAGAAGCCTCTCTTTGATTTTATGAACAGACATAATTTCTTGTTGCTATGAGTGTACACTGCTCTTGTTGTTCAATATACCCATCACACAATTTTCATCATATTGTCAATTGGCACCTTTTTTTTGCAGTGTTAACAATGTCATTATCACTATTAACATAATCATCTTAATTCAGAGTTCTTTTGGCTATTTCACCATTGGTCAATGAAAACCCCTGGAATCTTATTATTGATGTTAATAACTTCTTTGTATCCACTTCTTCCAGCTTACTATGGACTCTGAAGGTATATTTTTTCTTATGTAATGAGATCAGACATCATTTTTTCCTCACTTGACATACGGAATACTTCAGTCACTACCTTGTTCACTGTCACTGAACATAGTTGCAGGTCAGAGACTGTGCCAGGAATGCACAATTGTGTCTTTAGTCCCTGTGTTCTAAGTATTTGCAACAGCATGTATGGCATCCTTCATGCTAAACTTGCTTCAAAAACTTTCTACACTCATACCTCTGTTCATTGTTGCTGGCATGCTGTTCAAGAAACTGTTTATATATATTTACTCTTCATCTAAGGATACTCTGGTCACATAGCTGAATTAATGAAGTAACATTTGTGGGAAAGCACATGGCATAAACATTATTTTTGATGAGAATTACAGCTGAAGGATGAACAGAACAGTTGTGAATAACAAAATCTTGCAGTCATCATTCAATCCAGCTTCCTTGATATAAAATGTTTGTGAAACCAATCAGTAAAGATGTCCCTGGTGATCCAAGCCCTTTTTTTTTTTTTTTTTAGCATATTAATGGACTGGTAAGAAATTCACTCCTTGAAAACAGTGAGGACACAAGCTTTTGCCTATCATAGCAAGTTTACGCTTAGGCGTGACTGAGTCATTAGCACATCCCAGCAGTTATTCTGTTTTTTGTTTTTGTTTTTTTTTTTTTTGGAGACTGAGTCTTGCTCTGTCGCCATACTGGAGTGCACTGGTGCAATCTTGGCTCACTGCAACCTCTGCTTCACAGGTTCAAGCGATTCTCCAGCTTCAGCCTCCCGAGTAGTTGGGACTACAGGTGTGTGCCACCATGCACGGCTAATTTTTTGTATTTTTAGTAGAGACGGGTTTCACCGTATTAGACAGGATGGTCTCGATCTCCTGACCTTGTGATCCACCCACCTCAGCCTCCCAAAGTGCTGAGATTACAGGTGTGAGCCACTGTACCTGGCCTATTCCGTTATTCTTAATTATTGTAGGGACGTCTCATCAGCTATAGTCAATGTCTTCCTTGAGTAACAACACCAAAACAGTGATGTTTCATCAGCAACATATACTTGTTTTGGTATTAGATTTTTATCAGCGATGACCTTGGCAAACTCTTCAATGAATTTCTCTGCTGCTTTGTAATCAGCAGATGCTTGATCACCACAAATCTTTAAAAATAATGTTATGTAATGCTGTATCTTAAATTTCTATAACCAGCCTGTTGAATATTCACAGTTCCCTTCAATTTTCAGTTCCTCATGATAGATCTTTGCTTGTTTCATGATCAGCATACCATTAAGTGGCACGTGTTCACTGTGACGCTGATGGATCCACTCTTTCACCTCATGATTGAAGTGTTCATTTTTAACTTTATGCAGTGTTTTTATATTTTACATTAACTTCTGTTCATCTCTTCCAGAACAGAACTTCAACAGTTCTTCTTTTGCTTCTTCAGGTAATATATTATGGTCATTCCAACACCATCCTTTCCTATATGACATTTTATACTTACATTGCTGGTCTAGTTTCTCCAACAGTTTGACTTTCTAGGCTATCAATAAACAGAAATGTTTCCTCTTTTTCTTATCACTGCTACCCACAGGGGTATCTTCAGATCTTTTTGATATTTTCAACAATATCTTTATATCACAAAGCAGAGAAAAAGCAAAAAAAAAATACAGTGAGTAATGCATGTCGGTCTTGGCCCCATGTGGGGCCTCATGGGGAATCTGCCATTGGTACATGTACCATTTTATTACTCCTTGTGAGCATGCTTACATGGGGGAATCTGGGTGTGGATGGAAATGATATAGCACAGCTGAAGAGGGTTGAGAGGATCTTTTTTCCCCTTGAGGATGCTGAAGAAACTGTGTGGTATGAGCCTGTGTTTTGGCTGTGATTCATCACACAAAGTCAGGTGTGAAATTTTCCATTTGAGATATCATGTTAGTGCTCAAAAGGTTTTGGATTTTGGAGTATTTTTCATTTTGAAATATTTGGATTAGGGATACTCAACCTGTATATCCAGTACCTACCTATAAGCTGAAAATTAGCTCTCAATAATCACTTATTGGATGAACAAATAAAAATTAAAACGTATATGAAAATACAATATAAGTAGAACAACATGCAAATAGTAAAGTAGTGAAAACATCTTCAACTCATATAAGAATTAGAGTCCTTGATAGCTAAAGAATTTGCAAACATCAGTAAGAAAATTTCAAACTCTAATATCTAAGAAAAAAGTACAATGAAATAGTTCACAAAAAAATACATACAAAAGCAATTAAGCATAATATAAATGAAAGGTATAGAAGTCAAAACTAATATAATACTTTTTTTGTCTATAGCAAATATGAAAAGATTCTACCTCAAGTGGATATACACCATTAGACATATACTACTAGAAAAATTTTAAATACTTTTCTGGAAAGTACTTTAGCAGTATATATATGAAAAGCCATATCAATGCTTATTTCTTTTGATC
Source organism: Lagothrix lagotricha (assembly GCA_963574225.1). NCBI lineage: Eukaryota > Metazoa > Chordata > Mammalia > Primates > Atelidae > Lagothrix > Lagothrix lagotricha. The sequence goes on from CAUYNB010021525.1 coordinate 13,320, forward strand.
CAGTATTCATTTAATACACAGAGTTTAATAAATATTTACTGGGTGGCATTTACATGTCAATTACTGTAATTTTAATTCTGGAAATATAACTTACAGAAATAAGCAAAAAATCAGAAAATAACTTGATATAGAAAGATGTTCAATACGTTGTTATTTAGAATAAAGAAACACTGACAATGACCTGGATGTGCAAGGGGGAGGAGAGTTCAGGTTCTAAATGGGTGGTTTAACAATTACAGATGCTAACAATATGTTAGCATCTGAGAATAAGCATACAAGAAAAAAAAAGTCAATGGGAAGAAAGATCAGAGGAAAATGTTTAAACTGAAACGTACCTCCTTCAATATAAGAAGTACCTCCTGTAGTTTGTTTTGGCTCACTTGAACTTAGCTGGACACTTTGTCCGAAATTCTGCAAAGATAGAATATTGAATTAAAACATATTTCCATATTTAAAATTCATAATATGTACATGAACTTTAAAAAAACTTTTAATTGCTGTATATATTTTTATCTATAATTGTTCATGTAACTTGTATACTACATTTTTGAGCTGAATTCAAGAATTATTATAATAAAGATCTTCTATGGTAATTGAATATTATGAAAAATATTTTATGTCCACTAAAAAATTTTCAGGTTATGATATTGTCCTGGATATTCGGAAGAGGTAAAGTAAATTGGATGATAATCAAAAGCGCTGATTAGGCCAGGCATGGTGGCTCACTCCTGTAATCCCAGCACTTTGGGAGGCTGAGGCACATGGATCACGAGGTCAGGAGACTGAGACCATCCTGGCTAACATGGTGAAACCCCATCTCTACTGAAAAGGGCATGGTGGCACACGCCTGTAGTCCCAGCTACTCAGGAGGCTGAGCAGGAGAATCACTTGAACCCAGGAGAGGGAGGTTGCAGTAAGCTGAGATTTTGCCACTGCACCCCAGCCTGGGCAACAGAGTGAGACTCCATCTCAAAGAAAAAAAAAAGAAATATGAATTAAATAAAAGGTAAGAAATTACCTTAAAGTTTATAACCTAGTTGGTTTATCATTGTAAGGGTGAATCACAACTATTAGCCAAAAGCATCTGATGACAGCTAATGTCTAGGATAGGTAAGTATCTTACGTGACAAAACACAAATAGCTGCCCCAATGCTGCATAGAACCTTAAAAATGGAAGTCTCAGAACTCCGGCAAAAAGTTTATGCATCCAGCACTTTCTGAGAGATACCAACTTCCCTTCCCTGAATATGGTTTACCTCCTTCTTTATTCCCATTCAGTTTCACTCTTAGAAATAATTGTTTTCTCTCAGATAAAACTGCCTGGCTATGACTATACATAGCTTTTGTTCAATCTGATCTGAGGAGAAACTGCTGATTTCTGCAACAGCTCTCCTTCAGTAGATCTTATAATTTTGTTTGATCTCCATTATAGATGTGAGATACCTTGGACTAAAACCCTGGTGCAAAGTGGCAACTGTATGTTTTCTACCTTTCACTTATCTCTTTGAGATTTTCTCCATATAGATGTCATGGGCTGGAAAAAATCCAGTATGATAACATGCATTTCTTAACACAAAGTGACAAGGCCACTGCTTTAGTAACTGAACTCTTGCTTACATTCGGAATAAAAAACAAAAACAAAAACAAGACAACATAATAAGGATGAAAAGATTTGGTTCAGGAACACTGACCTATTCTTGGGCTAACAAGACTTTAGAAGATGTGTAAGTGGATGTATGAGTGGAAGATCTGTATGTGAAAGGGGAAGTGAGGCTTCTGAAAAGGACAAAAATGGACTCTAAATACAGTAAGACAGAATGCAAAAGAGCACGAGACAAAATAGAATAAGACATAGCAAAATTGAAATGAATTTATAGAGGACACTAATAACAGGCATTTAAAATTCTGTTTATTCGTTTTCTTTGTTATAACAACTACATATTACTTTTAAATTTATAATATATTAATGAAAACAAAGAAAAATTAAGGGTAAGGATGTTTTTGCATTATGGGTCTTAAGATGTTTGATGGGAACATGGCAGTTGAAATGGAAGGCCTTGTTAGGTATTATTGTATTTGTAATCAGGAAGTTATGTCTGTAATTAACCATTATGCTATTAAGCAATGAAAATATGTGAGTAATGGGATTAACTTTATTTACATAAATATACAACTAAATGACTTGCTTTGTTGATAAGATTAATTATTGATTATTCTCCACATTAATAATCTTATCCATATAAAAATCAATATTTCCTGTAATATACAAATCATAGGACCCTCAACGGATAACTTCAAATATAAATTCTTCATATGGCATTCTATTAAAAATATTCCAGTTCTATTAAAAAAGTCAGAGTGATATTTAAAGTGGAAACTCCAAGTAAAATGCTATTTACTTATCTATCTACACTTTTAATATTCTAAGGTCAATCCTTGGATCAAGTTATACCTCTAGAAAAATGCCATATTTGACTTCATTTACTTAGATCTTACAGAATTACTTCCATTTACTTTAATCTTAATTTATTTAATTTTTTTGAGAGACAGGGTCTTGCTCTGTTACCTGGGCTGGAGTACAGTGAAACAATCATAGCTTACTGCAGCCTCAGACTCCTGGGCTCATGCATCCTCCTACTTCAGCCTCCCAAATAGCTGGGACTACAGGCATGCACTAGCATGCCTGGCTAAAGTTATTACTTTTATTTTTGCAGAGATAAGGTCTTGCTATGTTGCTCAGGCTGGTCTTGAATTCCTAAGCTCAAGTAATCCTCCTGGCCTTGGACTCCCAAAGTGCTGGGACTACAGTCATAAGCCACCATGCCTGACCATTATTTTAAAATTGTTACTATGCTTTTCACTTTTATTGAAGATCTCTATCTTGGACAGTCATATCAAACTTTTTATTCATTTGTTGTGGAACTATTATTAGGAACTATTCATTATGTATTTCAAAATTTCCTATGAAAGGTCCTTAATGTGAAATGTTTTAAAAAATTGTATCCCAAACAACACCATTATCAATATCCCTTGATAATTATATAACTCATCTAATTTTCCTTTTTGCCATGTCTTCCAGAAGCTCAGACACAAATAGGATATTCAGTCACATGGAAATACCGTTTTCTTTATAGTTAGCATACTTTTTTTTTTGAGATGGACTCTTACTCGTTACCCAGGACGGAGTGCAATGGTGCAATCTCAGCTTACTGTAACCTCCTCCCGAGTAGCTGGGATTACAGGTGTCTGCCACCATGCCTGCCTAATTTTTTGTATTTTTAGCAGAGACAAAATTTCATCATGTTGGTCAGGCTGGTGTTGAACTCCTGACCTCAGGTGATCCACCCACCTCGGCCTCCCAAAGAGCTGGGATTACAGATGTGAGCCACTGCACCTGGCCTAGCATACTTGTTTCTTCAATCTGTGTCTCTAATTTACTTTCCTTTCTTTTTAAAGTATATATTTAACTTTGTTGAATTTTGTTGTGAAGGACCTTATTTTTTTTCCAGCATTGGCTATCAATAACAACAAATAAAATAATAATAGTGATTTAAAGTTGGTTAAAAACTTTCACTAGTAACTGATTTTACAGTCTAACTGGAATACAGCAAGTAGATATAGTGCAATAATCTCCTAGCATAAAGATTTCAAGATTGCTTCACAAATGGCTTTGGCTATAATTATGTTTATGTTGTGGTATACAGTTTACAGGCACAGCATAGTCCTTTAAGAACCTATGTTTTCCAAGCAATTTTTCAATACTGAATAGAGATTTTGATGACTATCGTACTTACATTAATTTGCTCATTATACTTCTGTCCTACAGATCCAGGGTTTTGTCTTTTCTGCTCTGAAATATTTCTCCGCTTAGTTTCAACAATTCGTTTTCTTCTCATAACAGTAGACCCTTAAACAAATGCCAGCACAATGTCAAAAATTATGCAAGTTGAGTAGCTACTAACATCAAGAAAACTCTGTAAGTTGAATTCATCCAGCCAGCATACTTTATTGAGCTCCTCTTATACGTTCTATGCATGGTACAGTTAAAATGATGAATTCAACAAAATCCTTGCTTCTGAGGGATTTATAGTTTAGAGCAGTAACCTCCAGAGTATGATGTAGAACACCAGAAGGTTGTGTAAGATAATCCACTGGTGTGCTGGAAGAACATATTAGAATTCTAATTCATATTTATTATCTAAAAATTAGAAGTTAAACTTTGCTCATGTAATATATGATAGACACTAGCACCCTGGTTATTTTGCAAGGTAGATGCTCATATAATGCATGAAATAAACTCAGTTATCTTAGAAGAGTTAAGGTTCCAAGCTTGAGAGTTTGACAGTGGTATCGCTCATTAGTTCTCCTTAGCTTCCTGCAATGTACTAAAATTTATGTGTGCTCAGGTAAGTGAATTTATGCATGTCTTTTTTTTTTTTTTTTGAGACGGAGTTTCGCTCCTTACCCAGGCATGATCTCAGCTCACCGCAACCTCTGCTTCCTGGTTCAAACAATTCTCCTGCCTCACCCTCCTGAGTAGCTGGGACTACGAGCATGCACCACCATGCCCAGCTAATTTTTGTATTTTTAGTAGAGACGGGGTTTCACCATGTTGACCAGGTTGGTCTCCATCTCTTGACCCTGTGATCCACCCGCCTTGGCCTCCCAAAGTGCTGGGATTATAGGCGTGAGCCTCCGCGCCCGGCCTATATCTTATAGTATCTTAACAAGTCCTCACAAAATAACAAAGTGGCTAAAATAACTTTTGTAGGACTTCTACTATATGTATGACGTTTATTTTTTAAGGTGAGTTGTAGGTACATGAATGTTTATCATATTTTTCTTGGCTTTTTTATGACTATTTAAAAACATATTCTTGCAAAATCACAGGTCAAAATAATACTAATAATGCAAAGATAGGTAAACAACAGCAAGGCTAACATATTTCTTTTTCTCACTACAAACTCTTTGCCACATAATGACAGTAACATCACAAATTCAAAAATTATCAAATAATTATAACAGTAACTTTTACTCTAAATGTATATTGTGCTGTGAGATATTAGCTAATGACATCATACAAAATGTAAAATTTTACTTTACCTTATATTTAACAAATTTCTGATTAAGGTCCTTAATGAATATATTAGTACAGTAATATATGTGTATGCTATATATGTGTTCAAAATTCTTATTAATAGAGTACAATAAAAAGTCTTAGAATCCATTGGTCTAGAAGAATGAATATAAATGAATTATTACCATAAAATGCTTAAATTGGACGTATAGCTATAAACGGAATTAAGTGAAAGCACAGAGGGTACAGTTACTTTGTAAGAATAAGGCAAGGTTTCATAAAGTTTGTCTGAGCTTAGTCTTAAAGGAGTAGTTAACTTTCTGAGCCTGTTTTTTTTAAAAAAAGGTAGTAGTAGGTTACCAAATAAAAGGGCACATTTATTTATTTATTTATTTTTGAGATGGAATCTCACACTGTTGCCCAGGCTGGAGTGCAGTAGCGCAATCTCAGCTCACTGCAACCTCCACCTCCCAGGCTTAAGTGATTTTCCTGCCTCTGCCTCCTGAGTAGCTGGGATTACAGGTGCATGCCAGCACACCCAGCTGATTTTTGTAGTTTTAGTAGAGATGGGGTTTCACCATGTTGTCCAGGCTGGTCTCAAACTCCTGACCTCAGGTGATCCACCCGCCTGGGCCTCCCAAAGTGCTGGGATTACAGGTGTGAGCCACCGCGCCCAGCCTAAAAGGACACTTTGAGTCAGAAAGAACATTATGTACAAAGGTGTAATGACGCATATTTAAGTTTCGTGCAGCCAAGGGTGAAAATTCAAGTGGTCTGGGGCATAGATACACACGTGTGTAAGCACTTATATGTCTTGGGAAATACATGGAAATGTGTGTATGTGCTTTATGATAAGAGCCTTACAAAAAAGCCTTTACTTGGCAGGGTGCAGTGGCTCACGCCTGTAGTACTAGTGGGAGGCTGAGGTGGGCGGATCACCTGAGGCTGGGAGTTTGAGACCAGACTGACCAACATGGAGAAACCTCGTTTCTACTAAAAATACAAAAAAATTAGCCAGGTGTGGTGGTGCATGCCTGTAATCCCAGCTACTCAGGAGGCTGAGAGAGGAGAATCGCTTGAACTCGGGAGGCTGAGGTTGGGGTGAGCCGAGATCTCACCATTGCACTCCAGCTTGGGCAACAAGAGCGAAACTCAGTCTCAAAACAAAACAAAACAAACAAAAAAGACTTTACCTTTCAAGAAAGTAAGCTAGTAACTGAATACCTGACATCTGAGAGTAAGAAATAATAGCATAATACTAACTAATATTTATTTAGCATTTATAATTTGGCAGGTATTGCTCTAAGGGCTATAGGTGCTATTATTATCATTATTCTTACATATAAAAAATTAAGATGAAAAAATGCTCAGCATCACTAATCATTAGAGAAATGCAAATCAAAACTACAATGAGATACCATTTCACACCATTCAGAATAAGTACTATTAAAAAGCCAAAAATTAACACGCTGGTGAGGTTGTAAAGAAAAGGGAATACTTTTATGTTGCTGGTGGGAATCTAAATTAGTTCAGCCATTGTAGAAAGCAGTTTGGAAATTTCTCAAAGAACTTAAAAGAGAAGTAACATTCAACTTCTATTTTATAAATCACTCTACCATAAAGACACATGCATATGTATGCTTACTGCAGTACTACTCACAATAGCAAAGACATGGAATCAACCTAAATGCCCATCAACAGTAGACTGGATAAAAAAAGTGTGGTACATATACAACATGGAATACTACGCAGACATAAAAAGGAACAAGATCATGTCCTTTGTAACAACATCAATGGAGCTAGAGGCCATTATCCTAAGCAAACTAACACAAGAACCTAACGAAACCAAATACTGCATGTTCTCACTTCTAAGTGGGAGCTAACCTTTGGTAATAAAGAAGGGAACAACAGACACTGGGGCCTACTTCAGGGTTCAGGGTGGGAGGAGAGTGAGAACTGAAAAACAACCTATCAGGTACTAGGCTTATTGCCTGGGTGACAAAATAATCTGTACACCAAAACCTAGCGACATGCAATTTACCTATATAACAAACATGCACACGTACTCCCAAACGTAAAATAAAAGTTAAAAAAAGAAACAAAATAAGAAATTAAGGCATGGGGGTGGGGGAGGATAAGTAACTTGCCTAACGTCACAGAGCCAGTAAGGGGCAAAGCTGGGGATTCAGCTCCAATTAGTTGGGCTCTAATCTAAACTTCTAGCTCTTACTCATATGCTAGTAATTTTCATTCTGATTTGACTGTGTCTCACAGAAATAAATATATTTTACATTGCAACCTTGAATACATATGTAGTTTTATAAAATACATTTATCCTCACAACATATGATACCTTCTAGTAGTTTCGATTCTAGAATATTCTAAATCTAAAATTAGGCTTCATTAAAAAATACTGGTAACCAGTTGTTGTTTCCACCTGTATTGATATGCTAAATGCTATATATGCAAAATGTTATAGTTTCCAGTGAGAGAATTTGGGCAGTAATATAGTTTCTATGTTGTTTTCTATTCTTAGAATTTTCTTTCTCCAAATCTTGAGAAGTTCTCATTTTTCTTTTTCTAAAAAGCTTTAAACACCTTGCATAAAAATGTCCTTGTTCACGTAACTGCTGTGTCAAGGTTTTATCTCATCCGTCAGTCTGCTCATCAATCTTCTGAAGTCACTTTTGTACTTTCTTGATTGAATTTATTTATCTTTGTGCTTTACTGTTCTTTGTGTTTTTTTTTTTTGGTTTGTTTGTAGAAAGTGATTTATTTTAAAGAGAGAGACAAACAGGAGAGGGAGAGAGAAAGAAACAGCTAACTCTCACCCTGAGTAAGAGAATGCAGAAAGATGGAATCCAGGAGAGGAAAGCAGCTTCCACACTGAGTGGAAGGGAATAGAGAGGGAGATGGAGTTTAGGAGAGGAAGACAGGCTTCCATGAGAGAGTGTGGAAGGGGACTCAAGAGGGAAAATCCAGGACAGAGAAAAACAGCTTCTACGAAGAGAGTGTTGATGGAAGGGGATCCAAATATGGAGTCCCGTTCTTTGTGTTCTTTGTAGTTTTGTGGATTGTAGATTATTGATTGCAGGAAAAGGCACAGTGTATGCTTAAAACTGTTTATGTATTTTTCTATTCATATACATGTGCTTAACTATTATCTAGCAATTAATACAATAGCTGAGCACTTTGCTATTTTTGCAAAAATAATGTAGCTTGCACTGCTATCTCTGGCCAAATTCATAGTTCCATATGAAAATTCTAGATATGATAGTTTCACCACCAAAACTCAAAATAAAACTACTAATCTTCAATAAAGCATTATAATTTAAAAAATCTGTAGTATTCTTAATTGTAAACATAAGAAAAAATACTGGAGGTGTTCTTAGAATTATAGCTTTGGAAAAAATCTTAGAAGTTAACTAGTTCAACATGTAACCCCTGGATCTAAATTACTCGCAGGTGGACATTCAACTGCTGCTTGAATTATATAGTGATGAGGAGCTGCTACCTCATGGGGCATCCTCTTCCCTTTTTGGATAGTTCAAATCCTTCCTTATGCTGAGCTGAAAACCTCTCTGCAACTTTTACCCTTTCATTTCAGTTCTGTTTACTCCTTCTTCTTTGTAATAAGCCTTCAAATATTTGTACATAGCTATCATGTCTCTTAGGCTTGTGTTTCTTTAATTGACTTTTAGACTGAACCTTTCTGCTCATAGCCCTGGGTAATCCCGGTTTGTTTATAAAGCCCTTAAAATATATATCCTAAAAATCCTAAAATGACATAGAATATAGCAGTACTTCTAAAGATCTGCTTGTTATTGCCTAAAATTATTGTCTAAAATTATATTGACTTTGTAACAGCTATGGTAAACTTCTGTTTTTTTTTTGCTTTGTTTTGTGTGTGTGCGTATGTGTGTGTGTGGGGGTGTGTGTGGGGGTGTGTTTGTTTGTTTTAACAAAGAAGAGTTATCACAACCGGTATCTTTCTTGTTGGAAGTATAAAATTGATCCAAAAAAGACTAAATACATACAAGCAACAGGCCACATTGAAAAAAAATTTTAGTCATTAAAAAGTAAAAATACCAATCACAAATTCGCAGAAAAGAATCACAACATATATAATCTATGTTGGATCTGTATGTAGAGTATATAAAGAACTTCCATCAATAAGAAATTTAAAAAAATATAAAAATAGGCAAAGACAAGAACAGACATTTCATAGAAGATAGAATGCAAATGATGCACAAACATATAAAATGCTCAACTAATTGGTAATCAGGGCAATACAAATTATCATAATTAGAAATTTTTTAAGGAATATATTTGTATTTTTATTATAGTGAGTTTCCCAACAAATAAGGCTAAGGTTTTTCTAAGCCCTTTTTATTATTAAAATCTAATTTATTGCTTTTTTAAAATTTAATTTTAAGTTTTAGGATACATGTACAGGATGTGCAGGTTTGTTACATAGGTAAATGTGTGCCATGGTTGTTTGCTGCACCTATCTACCCACCACCTAGATATTAAAGCCCTGCATGCATTATTCATCCTGATGCTCTCCCCTTCCCACCTCAAGACTCTATGGGTGTTGTTCCCCTCCCTGTGTCCACATGTTCTCATTGTTCAGAATATGCAGTGTTTGGTTTTCTGTTCCTGTGTTAGTTTGCTGAGGATAATGGCTTCCAGCTTAATCCATGTCCCTGCAAAGGACATAATCTCATTCCTTTTTATGGCTGCATGGTATTCCATGGTGTATACGTACCACATAATTAGAAATGATTTTATACTGTACTACTGAAAAACATTAAAAAGTCTATCAAACTTTTGGTGAGGATGTAGTAAAGGGGACTTTCATATACTACTCTGGAAAACAACTTGGATTACCTAGTAAAGTTGAAAATACATATACCGTATGGCTCAGCAACATGTGCATTGGTAGATGTACAAAGCTGTTCTTGGAAGACTTATTCATAAAGGGGAGAAACTAGAAGCAACCCAAATGTCCAATGATAGGAGAATGAAAACATGTTTGAACATTCATATAATTGAATGTGATGCAGCAATGAATATGAAGTACAGCAAACCTAATCAATCTAAAAAAGAAAGTTGATTGGAAAGGCAAATCCCAGAAGAACACAGATAAAATGATTCCATTTACGGAAGTTTCATAACTAGACAAAATGACATATTGTTTGCAATACATGCATATGTGGCAAACTTATAAAGAAAATCATGGAATAATTAACATGAAATTCTTTGTGGTGTTCACATCTGTAGCAGAGGAAGGGGATGCAACTGGGAAGGAACATATGGGGCTTTGTAGGTATTGGTGATTTTCCTTTTCTTTCTTATTTTATTTTACTTTTTTGGAGACTGGTCTCGCCCTGCTGCCCAGGCTGGAGTGCAGTGGCATGTTCTCGGCTTACTGCAATCTTCACCTCGTGATTGAAGAAATTCTTCTGCCTCAGCCTCCCGAGTAGCTGGAATTACAGGTGTCCACCACCATGCCCAGCTAATTTTTTTTACATAGTGACAGGGTCTCCCTGTGTTACCCAGGTTGGTCTTAAACTCCTGTACTCAAGCTGTCTTCCCACTCAGTCTCCCAAAGTTCTGGGATTATAGGCATGAGCCACCGTGCCTGGCCAGGTTCATCATTTCAATAGTTCTTTTACCAGTATCCTAAACTCTTTGCCTCTTGGTCTGTTTGTCACAAGAATCAAACAACCCTCCTCTACCAGGGGGAAAAATATTTGCTTTTCCTCTGCCTCCTTCTAATTAGCAGAGAAAATTCACACCAATGTGCCAGGCATATTGGCTATACTGTAGATTTATGATCATCATTTTCTGATGGTTGACATTACTGAGTATTCCTACTGTTTCTCTCATAAATTCACTCTCCTTCCTTTGAAATAATTATTTCAAACATCCTCCGAAAACATCCAATTTCCCCACTTCTCTTTCCTCATAAAATACTTTCACTGCTTATTTTTCTCAAACCATGTATCAATGGAAATAAATTTCCAAAATTGGAAGATAAGTTGTAGTTAGAATGCATTAATAAATTCATATAAAAGTTTAAAATATGTAAAACAGTACTATATGGCTAATGGATATATCCATGGGTAACATAAGTATAGCAGAAATGGTAATGACAAACATCAAACTCAGAATAGTGATTATCTCTGGGGAGATAAAAAGACAAATAGGATCTAGGAGGGCTATATACAGGGCTGCCACATACAGTTGCACAACTCCAGATAGCATCATTTATATTATATCATATGCAGCAACTTTGATACACCGAGATTTGTACAATATATGTTCTTTGTTATGCTACAAATATTTTTAAATAAAAAACGATTTAATACACAATGAACAAGGAGCATGCAGCGTCAATGAGTATAAGCCTTTCTTTTCAAGTGGTTTAGCCATAAAGGTTAAGATCTATGACACTGACCTGAATAGGCAGAACTATGAGACTTTTTGGTGGGAGATTAAATTTGGAGTAACGATCTAGTAGGGAAGAAAATGTTTAAAATATGAATGAAATAGAAGAAACCATGTATGGATTCAATTTCTAAAAGTAAATCCTCTTTTTATATTCTTGATTCAATATTCTCTTGCTGTGAGATCCTGCTCCACTATTTATCTCAACTCTATATAGCTTCATGCTTGTTTCCTTTGAGATAAAACTTATGCATATAAGTTAAGTGACATAAGAGATGCTTGGAGGTGGATGAAGGAAGAGATGAAGGCATTCGGATGGCCCCATTTTGTCAATTGTTAAGAGATTAATTAGAATAAGTGAGCAGGATTGGAAGAGTGAGCTTTGTGAAGAGAGGGAGAGATTGGAAAAAATTGTTGACTAATGATGAAAGGATTGCTTGAAGTTACAAATCCTAAAGAAAGTAATATGCCTGGAAACACTTAAGCTATATGAGCCCATATCTAGAGGAGCAAATCAGTTTCTCATAGTATAACTTACGGGCTTTCTCATCTAAAAGGAACAGAGATTGTTAAAGAATAAGCCGACCGGGGGCTGAGATAAAGATAAAAACAAAACTTAAGGGAAAAGGTGTCAATTGAGAGAAATTTTGTAGGAAAACGACAGTGACAGAGAAAGAATTTAGCATTGTCTGTTACTAATGGTTATCTATATATCTTACCCTAGAAATATGATATGATTCCTGAATATGTAATTGGGTCCAAACAGAGAATTGAAAATAAATTAGAATAACTGATAAGTTTGGTGAAATGTTTTAGGATTTTAGAAGGGGAGAACTACCTCCTTTGATTAAATGTCAGGAAAATGTTGGTTTCTCCAGATAAACAAATATATCCCATTCCTTTATCAGAGGATCAGATAATTTTAACATGCTACTCTTTTGTACATAAGCTACTGGGAAACTGTAAGTTTCCTAACATTTTCCCAATTAACAGAGTGTGATATATGATGTTTGCTTAATAATTATATTTACTATATGGTTTTAGTAGAAAAAGCACAGGACTTGGAACCATAGAGATCTGGATCAAAATGCCAGTTCTGCTATTTACTAGCTCTTGACCTTGGGCAATTCTGCTTACTTCTTTGCAAAACAGCGTTTTGAAAAATATTTATTTCTTAGTATTCTTATCAGATTTAAATGAGAAAGTAAGTATAAAACACTTAGTCCTGTGACTGGTCCAAGGCAGAAACTCAAAGAGGGTAAACATCATTTTTATTTTAGAATATTTAATCTGTATGACACCTTCATTTTTTTAAAGTGTTGTGAAAACTATAGTTATATTCTGAAATGACTGGATAAGAAATCATAATTTTAGTGAGAAATAATTTTTTAAAATCTAGATTTTTGTAGACAAGTATTGAAGATTTTTAGATTATAGTGTCTGCATTTAGCTTCCCTTCTGCTAATGTGGCTTCTATCCATTCAATTCAAGTAGAGTCTGGGTGATTGCTAAGTGCCAGGCACTGCTAGAATCTGGGAATACAGTGATGAATTACACAAATGTCCCTTGTCCTTAAAAACTCATGGTTTAATTGAAGATAACTTTGAATATTAAATTTTACACTCTCATTATATATCAATATTTATTCATACCTTTGGAAAAAGTTGTTTTTCTGATTGCCTTCAGACTCCAGTCCTAACTATTTCTCAATAGGCAACTGTTTCCTATTGGCAGGAAAATGTATTGCCTTGTAGTTTATTCCCTCATAGGAGGAGAGAAACTTTATGAAGAATCGACTAGCCAGTAAGGACAATGGGATTCTATGGATAATTAATTTGCAAAAATACTTCAAGGCAATGATATCATTTTTTTGCTCTCACAAAAACCAATAGTCAGCAGATAAAAGCAGAGCTGCTACACTTTGGGAAAGAAAATGGGAGAATTAGGTACCTCTAATTAATATTAGTTTACAGCAATTTAACAAACGTTTTAAAGAAAAATAAAACGACATTATTCACTTGTTCATAATAATTTAAACAATATTTTTCACGGTGCTTACTCTGATGGAATATTTGGCTACACTAGTAATGACAGAATAATATCGGACAAGAATCAGACCCTATTCCTTGTCCTTCGTCTTTTAAACTAACAGGAAACATCATGGAAAAAAATGGAGGCTGGCAGAAGTTTCTAATTTCAGCTGAGCACAGTTTGGGTCATTCTCTTAAAAGTTTCAGCTACTAATGTCACAATTTTTTTTTTGTTTTGTTTTGAGATGGAGTCTAGCTCTGTTGCTCAGGCTGGAGTGCAGTGGTGCGCCATTCAGCTCACTGCAACCTCTGTCTCCTGGGCTCCAGGTTCAAGTGATTCTCCTGCCTCAGCCTCCCATGCAGCTGGGATTACAGGCATGTGCCACCATGCCTGGCGAATTTTTGTATTTTTGTAGAGACAGGGTTTTCCCATGTTGGCCAGGCTGGTCTTCAACTCCTGACCTCAAGTAAATCTGCCTGCCTTGGCCTCCCAAAGCGCTGGGATTATAGCCAAGAGCCACCGTCAGTCACATGATCTTGGCTCACTGCAACCTCTGCCTCCAGGTTCAAGGGATATTCCTGCCTTAGCCTCCCGAGTAGCTGGAACTATAGGCACACACCACAATGACGGGCTAACTTTTGTATTAGTAAAGATGGAATTTCACTATGTTGGCCAGGGTGATCTTGAACTCCTGGTCACAAAGTGATCCGCCTGCCTGAGCTCAGCCTGGAGGTAAGTTATTTCTATAAAGCTATTGTTTAATATTAATATTTAGGTAGTATGTATGGCTATACCTAAGCAGAAAAAATTTTGCATGCATTTAACAAAGGTGTACATTTTATCTATAAAAAGATGTAAATTTATTCTTACCTGTAGCCCTCTTATTTTGATGCAGGATATTATGCCCTCTTTTCCATAAGGGAACCGATTCTTCTTCAGTAGTTCTAAGAGTCACAGACTGATAACTTTCTTCACAAACAGGACTTCTTTGGGTGCAATATAATGTTCCATCTTGCTGGGCAACTGCTCGAGTGCCATTTGAATGATTTATTTTTGCAAAAGTTTGGCACTCTGAAGAACAATATGATGGCAATGATGGTATCACAGTGACTAGGTCAGAATCAGCATTTGAGAGTGGAGAACTACTTTCTTGATTCCACTGGTTCAAACTGTGTTCTGTTGGAAGCCCATGTTTTAAATTAAAACAGTTATGTGTAATAATGTTTTGAGGATTTTCAGGTGTTACTGATTGACACTGAGACACTTGTATATTTTCACCATTTCTAATATTTGATGTAGATTGAGGAGGAGGATGAGGTATAATTAATTTTCCCTGAGGTTGTGTAAATATGTTGACTTTGCTTGCAGATTGTGGTTGAATGACAGTGCCTTTTCTGTTTGTACATATAAAGCCTGATTGAACTTTTGCAGATCCGGTTTTTCTAATTATTTTTGCTACACCTCTTTCTGGCTTACCTTGCTGAGTTTTAGAATCATTATTATGTACAAGGATTTTACTTTCCTCTTTTTTTGAGGCTAGCCAGGCATGTTTAGTAAAGTTATAACCTGAAGGTATAAAACAGTTCAAAGGCACATGGTCTGCTCCAGATCCTCCTAGAGTCATAACATTTTCAGAGACAGAATCCTCCCTGGACTTCTTTCTATCAGCAGAATTTACAGCACAAGCAGAAACACTAATTATGTTGCTTCCAGCACCACTTTCAATGTGTAATTGTTGAGAATGCTGCTGAGTTATTCCTGTTTTATTCTTCAGTGAATGATTGTCTTCAGCACTGTTTTCTATATTGCTAGTTTCATCAAACCACCTCAGTTTTTTAATAGTCTTTGGAATTTCTGGACCTTTTTCCCTTTCCTTTGTTAATTCAATACTATCTCTGATAGCTGCTGCTTTTTGATTTCCAAACTTAAAGCTCTGATTTATAATTAATGCCTTAAGATAACCATGTTCATATTTAGATTCTTTCTTTAAAATACTTTTAAGAAACCTCACACCATTTCTCTCATGGATGTTGTATTTCATTTTCTTTTGTTGGCTAACTAAGTCATATTTAGAAGTTACATTCGACAAGGATGATGTTTCATCTAATTTTTGTTTTTCATCTCTTGAATCAGGATTGTGAGGTATATAGGCATCTTGAAAATTTTCTGAAAATAAAGGCAACTCTCCCTTATGACAATTAAAATATTTTGTCTTTTCTTCTTTACCATCTTTCAATTCATCTAACTTATCAGAACACTGCACTGCATCAATTTCTTTTATTTGTATATTGTTCTTTGCTAAAGGTCTAGCTGACTGTGTATTAGATGGCAAAACTAAAGGCGTTGCCAGTGGTACACATGAAGTAGGAACTGAAGTAGTTCCATTTTCTTGATTTAATTCAGAATATTTCTCTTGATCTGGAAATGTAGCCACTTCCTGGGTTAGAGAATCCAAAGTGCTCCGGTATTTGCTAAATTTAAATGTTGGGCTCTCAGTAACTAATGGCCTCTCCCTTTTGAATGCTCCAGATGTGGTGTCAGTTGTCCTCACAGTGCTAGTTTCAGAGGTCTTTTCACTTTTTTTATCTAGTACAAACACGGGTGGGGTAGATACAAAGGCTACTGAATTATTAGCAGTATTTGTGGCTCTTTCCACTGTTCCATTCAAAGGAGATGGATTTTCTTCTTTACTATTAAAACATTCCCATGAAGGTAGAACATTAGATTTACTTAAAATATCTGAGAAAGGTGTGACATTCTGAGTATTTGAAGCATCTAAATTTGTAAGCCAATTATTTATATGTTGAGCTTTAGAGAATGCCAGTTTATCTTCATCAAAGCAGCTTAGATTAGTTGATTGAGGATCTGCTGATTTGAGGGAAATGATATTCCGCTGGATGGATGTGGAATGTTCCTTATTAAGTGTTAAACATATTTCTTCATGCTCTGTAGCCTCAAGACTGTCTATACTTGAGAGGGTTTCAGAATTGGTTATCTGATTAACTTCATCACAAAATTTCTGAAAAAAAACAACAACACTGTTTTATAGTTTATAAACTTTTAAATGCCAATATCAATGATTCAACATACCATTGTTACTGAGCCTAATTCTCCTTGCATATAGAGTAATATGACTATAAACATTGTAGGTATATAAGTAATTCTTATCCCTGCATCAATCCTCAAGGTAAAAAATAGGGAGGTAACAAAGACTTATAGTAAAGCATGCTTGCTTTGACTTTAACTCCTAAAGTAATACCCACTTATTGTAGCCACAGTTATAATTTAGAAAATAATTTTGTTATTGCCATTCCATTTAGAGTATGAAGTTTCTTGAAAGCTTAGTAATAGCAAGTGAAATTCTGAAAAAAATTATTTACAAATTGTACTTTTTCCTAAAACATTCACAGAACCTAAAAGCTCTGTGATCCTAAAGTGAGCTTCCTGTTAGTAGGAGCTACATCTTTTTATACAACTTAATTTTGTGAACTGTAGTAAGGTTTTTAACTCTGGCTACATGTTGAAATTACATAAAGAACTATGTAAAATATCTATACCTGAGTCCTGCTGATTTAATACTTGGATGGGGTCCATATATTGTTTATTTAAATTCCCCAGGAAATTCTCATATAGGTTTAGGCTCAAAACCTATTGGCTTTAATGACTCCTTTTTGGAGGTTTAGCACAGTAGTAACTTCCATAAATTCCATAGACATTTTCATCACTATTTCACAAAAACTTACATGGAATTTATCAGTCTTGAATAAAATTTCAAAATTACTTCAAAGTATGGTAAATGTTCGAAAATATTTGTTTTCTCACATATCTAGAATGCATTAATCTATATCACATATATAGAAATTTTTTGAAGACATTAAATTGTATATATAGTCAAAATGCTGAATGGAAAGAAAATTGATATCCCTTAAGATTTACATACATTTTAGATTTATCTAAAATATGTAATTTTATAAATTTTATAAAATTTATAAAATTACATATTTTGGTATTAGACAACAGTACATTATTTTTCTAGCTCAGAAAGTAAACAATAAATAAAGGAAATAAATTACAGAATAAAAATATTTTAATTTATACAGTTAATCCTTATTGATTTAGTATTATGGAATATATTTTGAAAATTATTCATAAGAGTTTTATATTTTTAGCATTTAGCCCTTATTTATCACATCCTTTGGCACTCTTCTTAAAGTGACAGTCACTCAACCCAAACAGGGGAACAAAATAAAGCACAGCTACTTTGATGCCTATTCTTGGAACTAAGTTATTTTAACTGATAATGATGATGAAATCAGGCCTGGAAGGCATCCTTTGAGGTTGTATCTAGTCAGACACAGAAATTTCGGTTAGAAGATCCTTGTAGATATAAGTGTGTATGATATCCATGGCTCTAGGTCTGTGATTGCTTCATCTCCCAAAACACCTCAAAAGAAGTTTGGCAACTTCTGATTTCATAAACAATACTTTTTTTCAGAACTTTTTCCACTAAATAATGAAACATTATGATCAACTTCAAGTTTTGCTTATGTAAGTTATATTAGCGGTCCGTCTTCTGTTTATTGCCCTGCATGTAACATATCTTTTTTCCCTCTGGCTTTAACCTGATTTCTACGTGCCTTTCTGTGGTATGTGTGTGTGCATATACTTATCCTTCTTGGAGTTTGTTGAACTTCTTGAGTCTGTGGATTTATAATTCTCATCAAATTTGAAACATTTCCAGACAAGGTTTATTTAAATATATCTTCTCTCACTTTGTGAAATTTTATTTAAATTTTAATTAAATGTGTTGGCTGGAACAGTGACTCATGCCTGTAATCCCAGCTCTTTGGGAGACAGAGGTGGGCAGATCACAAGGTCAGGAGATCGAGGCCATCCCGGGTAACACAGTGAAACTCCATGTCTACTTTAAAATACAAAAAAATTAGCTGGGTGTGGTGACATTTGCCTGTAGTCCCAGCTACTCAGGAGGCTGAGGCAGGAGAATCGCTTAACCCCAGGAGGCGGAGGTTGCAGTGAGCGGAGATTGCACTACTGCACTCCAGCATGGGCGACAGAGCGAGATTCTATCTCAAAAAAAAAAAAAAAAAAAAAAAGTGTTGATGGCTTTATATGGTCTCACAGGTCACTAACAACTGCTCATTTTTTTCCAGCCTTTTTCTCCCAAATCTTCAGCTTGGATAATTTTTCTTTCTTTCTTTCTTTCTTTTTTTCTTGAGACAGAGCTTTGCTCTTGTTGCCCAGGCTGGAGTGCAATGGCGTGATCTTGGCTCACTGCAATCTCTGCCTCCCGGGTTCACGTGATTCTCTTGCCTCAGCCTCCTAGTAGCTGGGACTACTAGGAGTCCACCATGCCCGGCTAATTTTGTATTTTTAGTAGACACAGGTTTTCTTCATGTTGGTCACGGTGGTCTTAAACTCCTGACCACAGGTGATCCACCTGCCTCAGCCTCCCAAAGTGCTGGGACAACAGGCATGAGCCACTACGTCTGGCCAGCTTGGATAATTTCTATTGCTATGTTTTCAAGTCCACTAATCTTCTGTTCTGCAATGACTGCAATGTTAAGCCCATCCAGTAAATTTTTCATTTCTAATATTATAATTTTCAGATCTAGAAGGTCTGTTTATTTTTTAAACTGTCTTCCTAATGTACATTTTAACTTTACTTCCTTTAAAATATTTATAAAAATACTTTAAAATTCCTTGTTGGTTAATTACATCATTTCTGTTATTTCTGTCTGATTATATTGACTACTTTTCTCCTGGTTATGTTTTCCTTATTCTTCATATGTCTAGTAAGTTTTGATTGAATGCTACAATTGTGAGCATTATGTTATTAAATATATAGATTTCATAGTCTTCTTTATGAAAGTGTTGGCTGGGAGCAGTGGCTCACGCCTGTAATCCCAGCACTTCAGGAGGCTGAGGTGGGCAGATCACGAGGTCAAGAGATTGAGACCATCCTGGCCAACATGGTGAAACCCTGTCTCTACTAAAAAATACAAAAATTAGTTGGGCATGGTGGTGCATGCCTATAGTCCCAGCTACTTGGGAGGGTGAGGCAGGAGAACTGCTTAAACCTAGGAGGCGGAGGTTGCAGTGAGCCGGCCGAGATCGCACTACTGCACTCCAGCCTGGAAACAGAGCGAGACTCTGTCTCAAAAAAAAAAAAAAAAAGTGTTAAGTTTTTTGTTTAATGGGTAGCTAGGTTACTAGTGGATCTTTTTAAGACTTATTCAGGCAATATACCTAGGTAGAAAGCCTGGGTGATCATAAGGCTTACATCATTTGTTTCCCCTTTTCAAGATAACATCCTGTACTACCTCTGTCCCATGTCTAAAAGCAGTTGTTTTATATATTTTATTCATAATTACAGTTGTCTATGGCAGGAAGGCACATCATCATAGCTGGCAGGAATCCTCTGTTTTGCTTCTTTAGCCTTGTCATGGTTGATTAATTATTGGATGAATCAGGCCAATGTTATGAATTTAATCTTGATATTGGTTTATTAAAAATCTCATAAATGTGTGTAATTATTAATGAAAAATAAAGTTCATGGATGGACATGTAGGAACATCAGTCGAAATCTATATTCATTTGTGGAAAAAATAACAAAGTATATGCCCTACTAGGGATAGACTACAAACATCATTTCCAGTGAATTCTGCCGTATTTCCATTAAGAAACTAACATCTACATGTATTATAATTTTCTGGTTGCTTTTTATGATACAGCCTCTAACAGTAATACATTACATTGTATTTTCAAAGGTAAGGAAAAAACTAAAAAATTATTTCTATAGTTTCTACGATGAATTTGTGCTGATTCATCCACACTCTCTTTCATGGCCTATTCTCAGCAAGTAACATATTTCTTTAGTGGAGAACACTACGAAAGTGGAGCAGAATTAGTACTAGGAATTAAAATATTAATAACATCTTTATAGTTTCATACTTGCAAACTGCTTAGATGCTGATCTTCTAGGAGTTTCTGAGTTTCTTCCAGTTTAAGCTGGAACACATTTTTGTTAGTAGCCAAGGTTGCCTTCATGTTTTCATTCATTTCTTTATCACAATTGGTTTTTGATAAGAGTTGTTTCTGATGCTTGCGATCATTTCTTGATAATGCTGAAGGCAAGGCAGAATCTATAGCTCTGTCAACCAGACATAAAAAGTGCTTAATACATTTAAATAAAGTTAACTTTTTTATATGTATACACATGACACATTTGTGTAATATGTATGTTTGTCCAGATAACCACATATAAGGATATTGGAGAAATATAGACATGTTAGAATGAGAATTTAAGGCAATCAATAGTAGAATAAAAATAGCGTGAGACTCAAGTGCCAATAAAGAACACCTTCATACAGGAATGCCTAGTAATTCACGGTTTTGATTATTGTAACCTAACCCTCTCTCATCTGGGATAAGGGCAGAAATAATTCCTGTGTAGAGTTAGTCCTCAGTTCTTTAAGAGCATTCCTATATGGATAATAATATGCTGCATTACCCTTTTTTCTGAGATGATGTAATGGATGGTAGGTTAGGAAAAAATCTATAACCCTAATAGTGTTGGCTGAAGATTCAAGCATATAGAAAACATAAAAACTGCTTGTCAGGGTCAACAGGAATTTTCACCCTATTTATCTAGCTTTCAGAACCTGAATCTTCCTCAATGGAGGCCACGTACTCACTTATTTTCAGTTGTTTCAGGATGGTTTTTATGCCACAGAAGTGTACCTTTCAAATAGAGTCTACCTTTACTATGCTAAAAGGCCACCTAAACATTTTCAGTGCATGACATCATCTTCTATTAGAATTTTGTATCTTTTGCAAACCTATAGCATGTTACATTTCAGCATATATACAAAGTGAAAGCAAAGAACTAAAGAAAATTTTGGGGGGAGGATAGGATGGGGATGAGACTATTATATAGCTGAATGCTGCTGCACTGGGGCTGGCAGTGTGAATCCCAGGAGCATTTATTCCTAATTCAATTAAATTATTCCCACTTCAATGAGGATAAAAATGTTTTGGAAGGTGACAATGGCCACATGTGACATATACCCATTAACTATCTCCAATATCCATATATATCTTTATTTGGATAGACTGGAGTAGTCAAGGTCAATGATTACTAGATTCTTAACTATCCCTATGTGAGTACACATTAATGAGGGAGAGCAAGGTATTTGATACAAGTTCCTGAACATTGAGGGTATGTTTCTGTCTCTTCCTTTTACACTTTTCTACTCTTACATAATCCTTCCCCCTCAGTCACCCTTCCCAAACAAAATATTGCTATATCTACAAAATATCTAGTAAACTCAATTTATTTACCTTTAAAGTTGTGGTGTCTCAACTTTTTCTTCTCTATTCCTTTCTTCTCTACTCCACTTTCTTCTCTTCTCTTCTCTACTTTCTTCCCCCAGTGAGGAGGATTGAAGGGGTGGATAGGAATAAAAGGAGATGGGGAGGTAGAAACAGAGGGAGAGTGAAGAATAGGGGGAAAGGAAGAGGAAATCATAAAGGAAGAAGTAACAGGAGAAACTGGAGAGGGAAAAGCTAAATAAGTTGGAGGCAAACATGGAGAGGAAGATGAATGCAACGGAGAGGAAAAAAGAGGAATAGATGAAGGAGGTAAGGATGGAGAAGTAGAAGAGGAAGTTGAAGAAGAGGAAAGAATGGATGAGGAAGAAGAAAACGGCATACAGGCTGAAGAAGAGGATGTGGAATTAGAAGGAGATGACGGCAAAGAAGAAGATGGAGAATGACAAGGAGGTACAAGGGAGAGAACTGAGGCTGGTGGATGATCTACAAAGGCCTGGGGCCGATTTGACAATGCTGTGGCTTGTGGAACAGCTTGCTGGACTGACTGAAAAGGATCCAAGCTAGCAGGATGTGCAGGCAACGGAGTGACATAAGAAAGATTGGGGACTGGTTGATGAGGGGGATGACTGGATAAACAGGAAGCCTTCAAAACAGGGAGAGGTTCCAAAGGGGTTGGGGAAACAACCAGTGGAGCTGGAAGGGAACGACGAACAAGGGCAGGCATTAGAGTGGCTGTGGTAGAATGCTGCGCTGGAAGGAAATGTTTGGGTCTGAAAGTTTTGTAAAATAACTTGTTCCGTGAGTCAGGGTCAGGAATGATTGGAGAACTTTGGGGTGGGTGGGGTAGATGGCCAGATAGGCCAGAAGCAATTGGTGCTGGCAGACGAGCTAAACTGCTAGAAATGCTGGAAGTAGCCGGGGTTGGAGGACGAGGACGGTATTTAATTGGGTAAGACAGTAATGGGGCTGGTGCAAAGGTCTTTGGAAGAGTAGGCGGGACAGATGGATGGATAGGCAGCGTATGGGGCTGGCGGGTAGGAGAGACAGTTGGGTAGCTAGGAAGAATTTGGGACTGGTGGGACCGCAATGGGACCCGCGAAGGAGACAGCTGATCAGGTAAATAGGGGTCAGGTATGGAGATAGCTGGACAGGTAGGAATGGATCTGCACAGGTGGAAAAGCATTTGGACAGGCAGGTAGAGAGACAGCCTTATTAAGATTTTATTTTTTGGTTTATTGGGCTGTCTCTAGGCTTTTAATTCATGTAATTTTTTTGTCCATAGGGTCCATGCATGATTTTCCTTTGATCAACCAGTGTCCTCTCACGTGGACTGAAAAGTGTACATAGCTTATTCAGGTTTGCCATTTCTTATTCCTGGCTCTTATTTTCACTTCTCAGAAGCCTTTTACTCATACAGATACATGAATAAGGGCTGGAAAATCTGGTTTAAAGCATGAGTTCAAAGGGGAAATAGAGGTCAGTAGATAACTGCTCAGCTCTGGCCATATTTCTCAGTGCAGCACGTGGTTCAGGATCAACTGCCTCACCACATTATACATGGATATTGGAGATAGATATCTAACAGTATCATTTTATTAAAGTTTAACCATTTAATATGGGAGACAATATATCTCCTTTTACCTTACACCTTCCAGAATGGTCAAGCATATTAGCTTTATGATAAGGATTTGGTGGTGATAGAAGACTAATTATTTCTTATATTTTAATTTTAGTCACTTATTAATATTCTTATATCTCACTGACATAAGAATACAGAAGCTGAAGCAGCTTCTATGTTCATGAGAACATATTCTCTGATTTTTTGGGGGGCTTAAGCACTAAATGCCCTGTACTTTATCACATATTTTTTTCTCTTTTAGATGATCACATTGCCAACATTTTATTTTTATCCACCACTAACATTTTCCACATTAGAATAATCTTACTGATATACCTCTGCTTCTTTGTAAATCCCTTATTTCTTGGCATTACTTTATTTCTTAGCACATTTAGGTTTATATTCCACTAAAAATATATTTTTAATGTGATAGTAGCTTATCAATGTTTTCAGCTTTATTATATTTTCAATAAATAAAAATATGTCCATTAACCTAACACCTGATTCTTAACATTCCAATATTTCATATTTGTATAGAATTTACAAAGCACTTTCATATACATTACCTAATACTGTTCGTTATCTGTGGAGAAAAGTCCAACTTTTTAATAAGTAAATAATAGCGTTCTCACTATATATTGTATATACTTGTTTTCCAAAACATAAAATTTATGTGATATATGTAAACATTCACACACATAGATACATACAGATATCATGAAGTCACAGTCAAAATAGTATATTAAAATGACATGAAAACTAACTAGGTATTCTAATGAGGAATGAAGATCATTTCTCTTAAAACAAAGATGATGTGTGTTATTTAATAATTCTAGCATAGACTTGCTGTAATCATATCTACATGTTTATTACAGAGAAAGCAAAGTTGTTCTGACAGTTTAACTCTTCTAAGACTTCAAGCAACTGCACAGTGGTGAACGAGAAAAATGTCTATGCTTTTCTTCACTGTACAAGAGTTTTTTAAAGTTGAAAATATCCAATTAACTTAAAGTATAACAACTGATAGAAAAAAATAACCTGAAAGTAAAGAAGCCCTGTATACAAAATGTACATTACTTCTATATTAACTGGTTTAGAATTTTTAAAATTCATCTAAATAAATCCTGGGACTCCCTCTAATTGTTTGTCATCTCTTTTCACACAAGCTTTTCTATAAAGTACTCTAAAATTATATTGCTACATATAATGTGGTAGTAAATTATATTACTACCACAACTTCCATTTGGCTCTTAACTTGTTATCTGGTTTCCACCTTTACCACTTCAATGTACTGCTTTGCTTGCAGTTAACTAAGTGACCTAATAATTGCAAAAATAAGTACTTCTTGACCACTATCTTTCTTGATTTTAATTCCCTTGGTTTCCATATAATCACATTTCCTGTTTATTTTCTTACTTCTCTGGTTGTTCCTTCTCAGGCTCTTTCTTGAGCTCCTCTTTCTTTGCCTGTTCTTTATATGCTGAAATTTTTGAGTTATGTGATTTTCTTTTTTTCTTATGTATACCCACACTTTCTTTGTAATCTTACTTATACTGCCTATGTGATTTATATTAGTTTGTGAGTAAAGGGTTAATAAAATCTTCTCCTTCCCTATGAACCAATTCAACTTTGAGTTAACTTTATAAATCTATTTCTCTGGATAATTAGTAGGATTTAAGCTGTGTTACAAGGCACATGGATTATGGTAAAAACGGCCCTTCATTGGTAAACTACATCTGAACTAAGAGGACTGCAAAGAAACCATAGATACCTGCTAGAAAGCTATAGTTTTGAGTTTGCCTGAGTATGATTATTCTTATTATTGGACATGTCTCTTCCATGGAAGCTATTCATATGGGGCGATTACAAAAAACATTTCTTCCTGTTTAGAACAAGGGGCCTCTCATCCAGAGTAGATAGTTGCCCATCCACTGTGATAATGTAAGCATTATGAGCCTTAATGCTGAGCTGTCACTTGTAGAGGGTAGGAACATACCAAAGACTAGCCCCTCAACTGTTTTGTGGCTTTCTATAAGAATTCGTCCTATTGAAGAATGTTACCTAGTTGGCATGCAGTGTTTTCTGTTCTCTAATTGAAACCAAACATAGCCTATTGCAGTTAAGGGAGTCTGATTGTTTAGCTGAATCTAAGACTACCATGGCTTTAACTTTATTCATTCATTGATGACTGTCATATCTATTTTCATGACCCAGATTTCTAACTATAAGAAATTGGCTCTTGAATATCTCTTAAGTGTCTCAAACTCACAATGTATCATTCTCCTTCCAGTTACTCCCTCCTCTATACCTATTTATTCTTCTCTCATATTCATCAGTTTTTTTTTTTTTTTTACTATGGGAAGAACACTTAACATGAGATCTGCCCTCTTAACCTCATAGTTCTTATTTTGATAAATGGTTTTATCACTTATTCACTGACCAAATCTAATCTCTGGAGTCATCTTTGACTCTTCCAAGCATTTCAGGTCTTAAAACAGTTACCAAAGCATATCTAACTTCCAAATAGCTCTCAAGAAGTCATCATTTTCATCAACTAAAGTGCCATTTTACCTGATTTTTCTACTTTTAGTGTTCCCCTATTCTTTTCCATTCTGGCAATACTGCCAACATACAAATATGGTGTATTTGCTTCAAATCTTTCAGTAATTGTTTTTAAAACAAAATCCTTAACAAGGCTCTTCATGATTTAACTCATGGCTTCCTTTCCAACCTAACTGCTTACACTCTCTTCTCACTGTAACATTAGCCAAACTGAGCTATTTGTAGCTCCCTTAACACAACATGCCTTTTATGATTCTACGTCTTTTCACATGCTAGTATTCCTTCTGGGTTGAAGTTTCTTCCCAGTGTTTGTCTCAGATGGATATCCTTCTTATCCATCCAAATTTAGGTCACTTTTATACACTTTAAGAAGTGTTCATTTATGTCAGTGGTATTTTTCCATTCAAAGTATTTATTGAATACCTCCAACATGACAGCACTGAATTAAGCACTATAAGGAATACCTGCATATGTAAGACTGAGACACTGTCCTTCAGAATATTACAATCTGGCTGGGGGGACAAAAGTATGCATGAAAATTAAGCAACAATATATACAATCATAACTTTCAAATCTATTTCTATAGCCTTGGCCTCTCACCTCATCTTTGGCTAAATTGTTTTTACACATTACTACATGGATATTTATCCCCTCAATTCAGAAGGCTCAAAGGGAATTTAAAAAAGTTAATCACATTCTCTTAAACATCAAGACCCCAAATTTCAGCTGCTTTTGATTTTTTTGCTTTTTTCCATTTCCTTTATCCTATCATATACCAAACTCACCTATTCCTTTCATAAAATATCTTTTCTTTCTGCTTCTATTCTGTCTATTCTCAAATTTTTCTTCCTCTTCCTCCTCTTCTTTCTCATCTTCTTTTCTTCTTCCTTTTCCTTCTCCTTTTTCTTTTGAGACAGGATTTCACTCTGTTACCCAGGCTGGAGTGCAGTGGTGTGATCATACCTCACTGTAGCTCCAACTCCTGGGATCAAGTGATCCTTCTATCTCATCTTCTTGAGTAGCTAGAACTACAGGTGTGTGCCAGCATGCCCAGCTAATTTTTACATTTTGTGTGTGTGTAGAGATGGGGTCTTGCTTATTGTCCAGGTTGGTCTTGAACTCCTGGCCTCAATCGATTCTCCTTCCTCAGCCTGAAATTACAGGTGTGAGCCACTATGTCCAGACTATACTTTAGTTCTTATACTTCTATTTGATCAACATCCTAAAACTCTTATTTCTTTATGCTAATTCTCTGCAATGTGAAAGCACATTATCTTCATTCTTTCATCTCTCTCATCCTCTCACCACTCAAAACCTTTTATTATCAGATCCATCCTTCCTTCACTATATAAAATAGTACTGTTCTGGTTTAGGCAGTAAGGATCTATCCCTTTTTCTAGATCATCTCCTGTCCCATCGACAATACATCCTATAGTCCTGCCTCTCTGAATAAGTTCTATTTCCTCAGTGGTCTATGCCTTTCACAACATTGTAACCCTGCACATGCGTAAAACCCAACACATGCTTCTCTGATAAATCTTACTCATTCTTTAAGACTACTTTCTACCTTCAATGTTGTACTTCTTTATTACTTTGCTAGTATTTCTGTAACAATCCCCATTATACAGTATTACATGTGTATTATATTGTAAAGACTAACAAACAGTATTATAATGTAATTGCGAACTCTTGCTAGGCAGAGGACCATATCTCATTCATATGTGTAACCCATGCTAATCAATGTCTAACACAGAATAAGTATTTACAATTTTATCCTACTCTACCTTTCTAGACTGCAATTCTGTTGCTCATCACTTTAATATTCATATACTGAAACATCATAAGATCTCTCTTAAGGGAAAAGCCATCTATCGGCCGTACATCTCCACTGGCTATTGTCCTATCACTCTTTTACTTTCACAGTCAAACTAAACCTTTTTGCTTTCCATTTTTCAACTCATTGTAATTTATTTTCTGCCCCCACCGCTCCACTGAAATTGGTCTGACAAAAGTTGCCAGTAACTTTTTTGTTGTGAAATACAGTGGACACATTGCTTCTATGCTGGATATTCTCTCTTTACCCCTCCAGATTCATTTGCCACATTTCTCTACTTGACTCTTCTCCAAGAGACTGAATGATCCCTTGCTCTTTGATTTATGGCTGAGTTTGGCCAGTGGAAGGTACCAGAAATAGAAAGGAGGGTGACAGAATAAAGAGGTTTTTGATAATTATTCCTCTGACTTCCTCCCTGCTGGGCTTGGTTTAGCAGTGGCTTACATTTCTCTCCCTAGGACCACAGGACCTGTCCAGGCTCCCTCTTCTACAGTATAGCTCTTTTCAGTTTAGGTCTATATTGGTAATACTGACTTTGTGTCAGTTCTGGGAGTGCTTTACTATGCGTTGTTGGTTTTGTAGTCCCTTAAGCTCTCAGTCACCTCTTAAGTGTGCTTTCTGTTTCCTGCCAGGATCCTGACTGATAGACACTATGTATCTGATTCTTGAGAAGCCATCTGATCTCTGTAAACTATTTTTTTTCCCATGAAAATGTATCCTTCCCTAGTTTCCATGATACTGATCTCTCCTAGTCCTATATGAGCCATTCTAGCCATTCTGTTTGCAAGCTTCTTTTCTTTTTCCACTTCCTTAAATGTTGCTGTTCTTCAGTGCTCATCACACACATATTCTCCATAGTTCACCATATCCATTACCTTGGCGTCAAATATATTTAGCCTAAATCTTTCTCTTGAGTTCTATATAATTTCTACATTTATTGAAATATCCCCAGCTTTCAATCCATTATCCACAATTGTTCACAATGGATTGGAATAATATGTTTAAAAAGGAAATTTCATCTTATCACTGATTTTCCTAAAATTATTCATTGACTCCTCTTAAACACTCAAGATAAAATTTACATTTCTTGGCATACAGATGCATTTATCTCTCCAATCTTGTCTCTAGCAAAGCCATCTGTATTTTGCTTTCTATTATCTACACATACTCTTACTCGTAGAGTATATCATGCTTTCGATTGCCCTTGGCTTTTGCACATGCTCATCTCTCTGTCTAAAATGCTATCCACTCACTTGTTCCAATTAACAACCATTTTCTTCAAAGCTTTGCTGAAGAATTCTCTGTCCCATGAGGTCTTTCCTGAACTCTAATTAGGATGGAGAGGATACATTTACTTGTTCTTAGCCCTAATCAAGGGAACTATTGACCACAGATATTCTAAAAATAGAGTAACATTATGCACAGGTAAAATATTAACATAATAGATGCATTTATATAAATGAATTTTAAATATTATTGTAATTACTCATTTGGTATTATTCTATATTTCTGAAGCACTATTTCACTTATCTTTTAGATTATACCCTAGGGATTATACTTTACAATAATACATACTTCTCCATATCTTCTTTCAACTCCTGATTTACTTCTATGCATACAGTAATATCAACAAATATTTGGAATAAATAAATGGAAGATACAGGATGTCTGAGAGTACCCAGTGGTTGATCGGCCCATCCTATTACTTCTAGATGACTCACTTATGCCATCCTGTAGAAGAACCAGGAGACTCTATAGTCTTTTCAAGACACCCAGGAAAGATTTTCAGTGAAGAAAAACCCATTTCTACCACAAAGTTACTCTTTTTACCTTACTGTATTACGATTCAACATAATTTTCTCCTTTCAGTAAAGATATCAATATTTTAATCAAAATATCAGTATCAATATTTAAAAAGTGTTTTGATGGTACATTCCACAAAAAATTATGTAACATACATAGTATTTTGTAACACCAAAGACTTTAGGACAACAAATTGGAATTCTGACCTATTCTTGGAACAATTTACATTCTACTCTACCTCAGTTTAATCTGTGAAAATAAAAGAATAAACTTTAAAACAGGTGAGGAGTAATGAAAAGGTTGATAAGCACAGCAACTAGATGGTTATACAATTATTGTAATAATTATGTACAATAATCATAAATTACTTACCTCCAGTGTACTGTTGGTCTATGGGAAAAGGGAAGGTTTATTTCTGATTTTAAGTTGGATTCCTGAATCTGTGTGAGGGCCTCTTCTAATGGAGGAACTGGTTTTTGGAAAACTAAAGAGATAATAAAGATCAAATAGTACAGAATCACTTTATCTTCAATAGTCTCTTTATATATAATTTAATTGGTCAATGATAAAATATTACTTTAAAACTTTTGTAAAAAGAAAACATTTTCAGAATAGTGTAAATACTTTAAATTTTGACATCCAATTTCCAAAAGAGAATGTGTTACCTCAAAGTTTTCATCACCAATTTTAAGAATATTTATCAGGAAAAAAGAGACTTTGAGAAATGTCCAGGCTCTTCATCCTGGCATGCAAACTCCCCTATATTTGATCTCCTAGTCCCATAAATTTCTGACACAATTTATAAATATTCCTATGAAGAAAAGGGGAACATACAAAAACACCAACTAACATTTACTGAGCACTTACAGTTACAGGCCTTATTTTTAAGCACTTAATACACATAAACTATTTTAACCCTCACTATGGCCTATGAGGCATGTTTGAATTTTACAACTGAGGAAACTAAGTCATAAAGAAGGCAAGTAATTTGCTCAAGGTCATGTATTACTATGGACACTCATCCATATATTGTCCTGCACAACTTTAATATAACCCTATGTCCTATATATATCCACTTTCTCAAAGTCTTCCACTGTGCACTTTGGTACTCAACATACTCTATTTTCCTCTACTTCTCTCTCAATATTGTCTTCTCCTTCTTGTTCAAATTGAAACATAGCTGTCTTTTAAGGACATTAATTCTCCTACAGCCCTCTCAAATGGAGATATTATTTTCCCCCCATCATATACTGTAAATATACTATACTATCTATACATGGTATCTACAGTATATAATATACTATGAATAACTCAAGGCCTAGAGATAGGATGGGTGACTTTCTGGCTTTTGCTGTTCATAGGTACTTCAAAACTATTTTCCTCTCTTCTCTTTTAAAACACCAGTATTTCATAAGACTTTTCCATTATTACAATATTTCTAATTTACTTAAAATGTTTAAGCAAAAACATTATGTTATTATGTAAGGGTTAGTTCAAACGTGAACTCTAGAGACAATATATTTTCCTAATCAACTGGTGATTACATGAAGAAGAATGCAAAGCTATGGGATAGTCTGCTGATATTCACATCATAAAGGATGCATCTATCAAAGTAATCAATTAATTTAAAAAGTATTTATTGAATGTTTAAAATAGGGTTTTCTGCTAATTTATAGAGGCACTGTTCTCCTTCCTTCTAACCTCTTTTCCACCACTTTTTTTTTATTTAAGACGGAGTCTTGCTCTGTCACTCAGGCTGCAGTGCAGTGGTGTGGCCTCAACCCACTGTGACTTTCACCTCCTGGGTTTTTAAGCAATTCTCCTGCCTCAGCCTCCCAAGCAGTTGGGATTACAGGCACCTGCCATCATGCCTGGCTAACTTTTGTATTTTTAGTAGAGACAGGGTTTCACCATGCTGGCCAGGCTGGTCTCAAACTCCTAATCTCAAGTGGTCCACCCACCTCGGCCACTCAAAGTGCTGGGATTATAGGCGTAAGCCACTGTGCCCAGCCTCTTTCACTACTCTTAATCAAATTAGTAAATAATTCCTATTGATTTTATCTATTTGTTTTTTTGAGACAAGGTCTGTTTCTGTTGCCCAGGCTGGAGTGTAGTCGTGTGATCTCGGCTCATTGCAACCTCCGCCTCCTGGGCTCAAGTGATCCTACCACTTCAGCCTTCCCAGTAGCTGGTACTACAGGCATGTACCACCATGCCTGGCCAATTTTTGTATTGTTTGTAGAGATGGGGTTTCATCATGTTGCCCAGGCTGGTCTTGAAGTTGTGAGCTCTTCAGCCATCTGCCTGCCTTGACCTCCCAAAGTTCTGGGATTACAGGCATGAGCCACTGCAGCTGGCCATGATTATCTCTCTTGAATATAGTATCTCTGGCCAGGCACAGTAGCTAATGCCTGTAATCCCAGTACTTTGGGAGGCCAAGGTGGGCACATCACCTGAGGTCAGGAGTTCAAGATCACCCTGGCCAGCATGGTGAAATCCCATCTCTACTAAAAATACAAAAGGTAGCTGGGCATGGTGGCAGGTGCCTGTAATCCCAGCTACTTGGGAGGCTGAGGCAGGAGAATTGCTTGAACCCAGGATGTGGAGGTTGCAGTGGGCCAAGATCGTATCACTGCACTCCCGCCTGGGTGAGAAAAGCAAGACTCTGTCTCAATAATAAAAAAAAAGAATGAATATAGTATCTCTTATCTCTACATTCAATGCACTGCTTTAATTTAGGAGCTTAACATCTCTTACCATAATTACTTAAATAATACCCTACTAGTCTACTTACTTCAGTAAGTCTCTACTTCAGTCTATAGTCCATCTTGTAACTATAATTATCTTTCTAACAAATCTAATTATAGCAGAGCCCTCTAGTTCCCTCCCTAATATCCATTTCCCCTTTTTTACTTGGTAACAGACCCTATATAGTTAGGAGTAGCAATATACTCACATTAAAAAAAATGATTTTTCAGACTTCCTTGCAAATAAAGTTGCCAAGCAGAGATCTCAGAGGTGCACCCTTTTTTCCTGTTCTTTCTTACTGCCTAGAACACTGGTGTAATGGTTGAGCTCTAGCAGCTACCAGGTGACCATTACATTGAGGGTATAAACCATATACTAAAGACTGTTGAGCCAAGTGACAGATAATCCTTCTGTCCCTCAGCTCAGTATAATCATCAAACCAGCTCTAGTTTTCTTCTCAAAACCAGGAGAAAAATAAACTCCTATTATGTTTAAGCTATTGTTGTTTTGCGCACTTTTACTAGTTGCCCTCATTAACAGTACTATTTATTACTAACACAGCAATGGTTTGCTTTCTTGTTAAAAAAACTGTAAGTAGACTGTATTTTGCATAAAGATGAAATTTCTGGCATGACATATAAAGCTCTTTGAGAACTGGCTACCTCTTATTTTTTTCTAGCTTCACATCCATTTTTCTTCTCCCCACCCATCCTATGCTTCAGATACACTGAAATACATAATTTATTTGTACAAGCTGTTCCTTTTGCCTGGGATGTCCTTTTATTTTTCTGTCTGCTTCACAATATGTTCATTTGTTAAGATCTGACTTAAGTCATTTTTCCAAGAATGATGTCCTTGATGTCCTGACATAGGTTTAGCGTTCTTTCCTCTATGCTCTCATGGCACTTTACACACTCTGCTACCATAGCAATTATCATTACGTGATTGACATTGTTTATACTACTCTCATCTCCAAAATAGGTTGTGAAATCTTGAATAGTAGAATGAAATTAGATTTCTCTATATCTCAGCTTAGCCTAAGGCTAAGCACAACACAGTATACCATATGTTTGCTGACTACATAAAGGATCTGCTTGTCACTTTTCTTTATGAAGCTCTGACATACTGTTAATTGTCTTACTATTTAAGGTATAAAAATGTAGATATAATACAGAAGAACCAACCATAATCATATTTAAATTCTTAACTGGTTCCAGGTCTTTATATCATTGGATTATATTACTCTATAGACTTTCTTTTTGTTCTGCCAGTCTCTCAAATATGAATTTGAACCAAACTGTTAAAAAATGCTAGAATAAATATCACACTAATTTTCTGAACTCAAAAGTCAAATTTTCTTTGTACTAAGCTACTTACTAAGTCAATTTTAAAAAGACAAAACATTGTAACCAGCTGGAAGTCAAATCAAACTTGTGAGTTTCAGAATTAACTAAAAGAGCCAACAAAATATTCTCCAAATTAAACCTAAATCAAATGACTATTTTTCATTTGGTTAAAGTGCTTTTACTCAAAAGTCATATTGGTCTTTTTAGTTTGTTTCCACTTCATTTATTCATTTATCATTTTATTGTATACTCAAGTCAAATGAGATTAAAACTTTAATTTTTGTTCTCATATTATTCTAGAAATTAAGGCACCTGCTTTCCTCCGCTGTGAAAGAGGAATATGGGCACGCTGGAATTTTTCAGTAACTTCTTCAAACTTCTGTCTTCTTTGTTGAAGTATTTGTTCTCTAATTTGGTGTTCTTTTTCTTCTTGTTCTTTTCGTTTCTCCTCAAAAGCTCTATATTTAAGACATAAAGTAGGTAACAGAAATAGGTAGTAAGTTTAGGAAATAGTTTCAAAATGATGCATTTTTATATAATAATGTTTTCATATTTCAAAATTTTACTTAAAAACAAATTTAAATTTTTTTAAAACAGGCAGTTGGCAAAGACTTACTTCTTTGTAAATGGCAATTTCAGAACTTTATTCAAGTCTCTTGCAACAAAGAGAAGATTCTCCTATGTGGCCTTTTCTAATTTCTGGCAGGTCTGCATACCTATTCCCACCTCACAAACTGTGCTGTGGAAAAAGCCTTTTCTAAAAAAACTATGCCATTTTCCATATTGGTGAAAGAAGTAGCTTTGAAAATTATGAGGCATTCAAAAAATATTGTATATTTTTATTTGTCTTTTGGACCAGAAGTTTAAAAATTGGCTGTCACATTAAGTTGGAACTGTGCTAAAAATTCAGAAAATTTACATAAAAATGTGGATTTCCAGTTTCTCTTCAAAATTTGGAAGATCTGGCAAATCTGGGCCCTCAATCACACATAGCTCCAAACACCTGCCCCTAATCCCTGCAATTCTTATTTTTCTTAAATTTCTTATTTATTTCTGATTGCCCTCAGACACCTGAATTTATGTTCTCTAGTTTAAGCTGTACTGTTTCAAAAAATCGATTTTGTCCTTGAAAGACTATGTGTGTGTGTGTGTGTGTGTGTGTGTGTGTGGGGTGTATGTGTGTATGTGTGCACGTGTATGTGTGTATGATTCAATAATTATTTGCTAGAAAATGAGAAAAATGAAAAGGCAAGCCTACAAATCACCGGTAGAGAAACTTCCAAAAGGACCTCCTTAGAGTGCATGGGGTTAGGAGATGGTTGGTAAAAACTCTTTTAGAATTTTTAGTGCCATAGGTTACTGTTAACCATCTTTCTAAAGACCTCTGCTGGTTAGAATATTATTCTGCTCTGAATAGCTCAGATTAAGGGAACTATATATATTTCTAGGTGATAGAGGACTATAGATCTCCAAGTCCTTCAACACATGAGATAGGCAGAATGTAGTGATGCAGTGCCAGAGGTAGGGGAGAATACTTTTTAGCTCCCAAAACAATCTCCTTCAAGCATTTCCCCAGGTCATGATAAAAAATTGCTTTTACCATTTGATTCAACATAATATCAGAAGTTGTAGCCAGAGTAAGTAGGCAAGAAAACAAAAAGGCATCTGGACTGGAAAGGGAAAAGTAAAATTAACTCTAGTCACAGATGACATAATCTTATATTTAGAAAACCCCAAAGAGTCCACAAAAACCAGTACTAATAAATGAATTCAGCAAAGTTGCAGGATACAAAATCAGCACATATAAGCCAGCTGCATTTCTATATATGAATAATGAACAATCCAGAAAGAAAATAAAACATTTCCATTTACAATAGCACAAAAATGCTTAGGAATAAACTTAACTAAGGAGGTAAAAGACTTATACACCAAAAACTGTAAAACATCACTGCATTTATACCCTAACTGTGTGAAAGACACAAATAAATGCAAAGACATACCATGTTCATGAATTAAAATAAAATATTGTTAAGATGTCAACACTACTCAAAGCTATCTTCAGATTCTATTTAATCCCTTCAAAATCCCAATGACATTTTTTTCTTTGCAGAAATAGAAAAATCCATTCTAAAATTTATATGAAATGTCAAGGAACACTGAATAGGCAAAATAATATTGAAAAAAAACCCCACCAAAATGGAATGTTTCACCCTTCCTGATTTCAAAGCTTACTACAAATTTACGGTAACCAAAGCAGTATGGTACTGGCATAAAGACGGACACACATACTAATGGATGAGATTAGAGAGCCCGGAAATAAACCCTTTTATATATGGTCAATTGATTTTCCACAAGGATGCCAAAACCCTCTAACGAGAAAAGGACAATCTTTGTAGAAAGTGGTGTTGGATACCTAGATACTACAAAGCAATGAAGTTGGACTCTCACCTAACAGCACATACATAAATTACCCCAAAGTGGATCAAATATCCAAATATAAGAACTAAAACAAAACTCAGAACATAGGAAAAGCTTCATGACATTGGGTTTGACAATAATTTCTTGATCTGACACTAAAAGCATAAACAAAAGGAAAAATAGATAAACTGAACTTCATCAAAATTAAAAACTTTTGTGGATCCAAGGACACTATCAACAGAGTGAAAAGGCCGCACAGAAAATAAGAGAAAATATTTGCAAATCATATATCTGATAAGGATTGATATCAAGAACTCCAACAAATCAACAACAATAAAACAACCTGATTTAAAAACATAGGCAAAAGGCTTGAATAGAAATTTATCTAAAGAGAATACACAAATGCAAACAAACACATGAAAAGATGCTCAATATCATTAATCATTAATGATGTTAAATTGCATTAAGAAAATGAAGTTAAAACCACAATGAAATGCCATACCACACCCATTAGACTGACTATTATTTAAAAAACAAAACAAAAAATAAGAACTGTTGGTAAGGATGTGGAGAAACTGAAACTTTTATGCATTGCTGGTAGAAATGCAACATGGTGTAGCAGCTGTGGAAACTGGTATGCTGGTTCTTCAAACAAGTAAACATAGAATTACCACATAATAAAAGAATTTCACTTTAGGGACTATATCACAAAGGAATGAAAACAGGGGTTCAAACAGATATTTGTATACCCATTTTTATAGTAACATTATTCATAATAGCCTAAAGGTAGAAGCAACCCAAATGTCCATAAATGGATGAATGGATAAACAAAATGTGGCATATATATACAATGGAATATTTTTCAGTCTTAGGAAGGAAATTCTGGCATGTGCTACACCTAAATGAACCTTGGAAACATTCTGCTAAGTTAAATAAGCCAGTCACAAAAGGACAAATGTTGTATGATTTCATTTTAAATGAGGTACCTACAGTATTCAAATTCATAGAGACAGAAAGTAGAATGAGGGTTACCAATTCAAGCTGGTGGGGAGGGTAGCATGGGGAGCTAGTGCTTAATGGGTACAGAATTTCAGTAGGGCAAGATGAAGTTCTGGAGATGGATGATGATACTGGTTGCACAACAATGTGAATGTACTTAATGCAGTCTTTGAAGACAGAGAAAACAAAAGTGATTAAATAGAGTCATAATAGAGTATTCTATTTTCTGTTAGGAGGAAGAAGCCACAGCTTGCTTAGCAGGAGCTGGTAAAGTCAACTCAAAAAGTTCCAAATTCTACATTCATATGCTCTTGAGATTAAACTCATGTGTCAAGCAGATAATATGAGTGCACTCCTGTGGTAGCCACAGTCAGTCTCCAAACATAATGTCCAATGAAGCATGATCATGTAGTTCCCTCCCCTTTAATCATTCTGGCCCTGTGACTTTATTACTAGCAGAATGTTATGGAAGTGATACTGCATGACTTTCCAGCCTAGAAGTTTTGCAGCTTCCATCCTGGTCTTCTGGAATGCTTACTCCAGGAAAAGTCAGACCCCACAGAAGAATGTCAGTGACTTTGAGATCACTGTGTTGAAAAGAAGCCCAAGCTAGCTAACAGGAGAGACAGCACGGAGAAAGATAATTGGCTTGATTCCAACTGTTCTAGCCTTCTGAGCCCAAGCACAAGATGCGTGACTGAAGAAAACGTCTTGGATGTCCAAGGAAGTAGAATCTTTAAATAATACCAACCACAGGACAAATCTGAGTGCAAGAGCATGAGACTTCCAAGGAAGAATAATCCAGATCAACCATTCAACACAGATTTTTAATAAATTGTTTTAAGCTACTACATTTTAAGGTGGTTTGTTATATAGAAGCAGATGACCAGAACAGTGACTTTAAGTCAGTATTTTAAAAACCAGTTAACATTTATTCAGTAGATATGGGGAGAAATGTTTATTAACAAAAATTGTTTACTTTCTTCTTCATGTTATTTAAAATGGATTACATCCATTTATTATATATATGCTTTTCTGAAGAATAAAACTTTTTGATCTTAGAAATTAGTGTTTTGACATTAAAATACTCCTAGTAAACAGTACTATGTCATGCATTATTCAGTTTCAGAGTATCAGTGCACTACAACTGCCAACTTAGGCAACTGTCGTCATTATGTTTCATGGCTGATAGTGCAGCATGTAACTGCATAAAACAACTTATACCTAAGAATTTTTTAAAGCAGAGATGTCTGTTCCAGGATTTTAAAAAATACAATAGTACAATTTTTTTGTACTATTGTATTTTTCTTCTAGAGTATCATCGACTTCACTGGTAATGAGAACAATTTACATTATTTAGTTAGTGATGTTTCAGTTATCCTTACAGATTTGTTTCCTTGGCAAATACTTTGATGATCCGTCCCTTAATATGGTTGATATGGAGCTAACTCTAGACAAAACTGTGTATCTGAAAATTGGTTTGAGAAATCCATGGCTGCCTAGGTGTTCAGGGGAATTTGTTAAATAGTAAGTTTATAAGCCTTCCTTTAATTACAGTATTTGAAGTTCTTCAGTAATATCTCGTATTTAAGTCATCAAAGAAGACACTAAACATTTATGTCATATGACAGACACTTATAAAAACAAGGAAACAAAAGTTATTTGTTTAATATTTCAAAACAGGCAACATGAATTAACAACCATCTCATTGGTACTGAGTCAAATCATGGTAAACTAAATTATTAGCTTGCAAGTAGGGTAAAATCTCGACCCTTCATAGCTTCTGACTTGGCACTTGCTAGAATGGATACAAAGTAAGACCCAATTGCAAATATACACAGGCTGAAGGCAAAAGAATAGAAAAGCTTGAAAAATTTGACTACATTACTATGAGATGAAGATTCTATGTATATTAGTATCAGACAAATTTCTTAAGAGTCCTGCTAACATTAGACTTTATGAAATGGAGTATTACTAGAGATAAAAGAAAACATTTCATAATGATAGAAAGGTCAATTATCAGGAAGACACAAAAATTATATAGATATATGAACCTAATAATAGACCTTCAAAATACATGAAGCAAACATGGAACTAAAGATAGAAATGGAAAAATCCACAATCCTAGCTGTATATTGTAACATCCTTTCTTAGTAACAGAACAACTGGACAAAAGTATCAGTAAGAATATAGAATATTTGAACAACACTATCGACTACGTCAATCTAGTTGATATTTATAGAACAGTAACAATTTATACCCAACAATAATAATACAGTCTTTTCAAGTACATCATAAAAATCTTATGTTGAGCCATAAAAGAAATGTTAATGAATTTCATAAGATTTAAATCTTACAGAGTATATTCTTTGACCAAAATACATTTACATTAGAAATCAATTACAGTATCTAGAAAAGCTCCAAATAACTGGAAATTAAAGGAAAAACATGACAGATCAAAGAAAAAAATCTAAAGAGAAGTAAAAAAACATTTTGAATGACATAAAAATGAAAATACAGTACACTGAATTTGTTAAATGCAGTTTAAAAAGTGTTTGGAAGAAAATTTATAATTTTATTTTATTTTTAATTTTTTTTTGTAGAGATGGGAGTCTTGATTTGTTGCTTAGGCTGGTCTTGACTCCTGGCCTTAAGAAATCCCCCTACCCTGGCTTCCCAAAGTTCTGGGATTACAGTGAGTCACCACGCTTGGCCAATTTATAATTTTAAATGCTATATCAGAAAAGAGGAAAGGTTTAAAATCAATGATTTCAGTTTCCACCTTAACAAGACAGAAGGTGAGCAAATTTATCCTAAAGAAGAAAGAATCTAATAAAAAGAAAATAAACTGATGAAATAGTAAACAAAAAAAAAAATAGAGAAAACACAGACAAGTTGTTGGAAAATATTAAGAAAATTGATAAACTACTAGCAAGAACAATGAAGAAGAAAAGGGAAAGCAAACATTAATAATATCATGAACGCAAGACATTACAAGAATATCAGACTCAAGAATATCACTACAAATACCACAGGCCTTAAAAAATAATAGGAGAATATTACAAACAACTTTATGCTAATAAATTCAACAACTTAGGTAAAACTGACCAATTTCTTAAACGACTTTCCAAAACTAACACAAAAGAAAATAAAATATGAAAACTTGTACACATTAATAAAATTTAATTTATAATTAACAAGTTTCCCACAAAAAACCTCTATGTTCAGATATAACTTTTTTTCATTAAACATTTAAAAGAGAAATAACAATCATATACAACCTTTTTCAAAATATAGAGGTGAAGAAAATACTCCCTACCATGTTTTATAAGGTCAGCATAACTATGATTCCAAAACCCAACAAACACATTACAAGCAAACAAATTTATAGACCAATATCTCTCATCAACATTACACAAAAGTCCTTCAAAAAATACAGGTTAAGCATCCCTAATTCGCAAATACAAAATCTGAAATGCTGCAAAATTTGAAACTTTTGAGCACTGACATGAAGACTGAAAGCCTGCCTTTGTTTGCTGTTGCTGTTGTCTGACAGCTGACACATTCTGATGATGCTACTGTACTGCTTCATTACCTTGAACACATTATTTTTTTATTGTGTTAATGTTATATGTCATATTTTTAACT
This sequence comes from Lagothrix lagotricha, assembly GCA_963574225.1. Lineage (NCBI taxonomy): Eukaryota > Metazoa > Chordata > Mammalia > Primates > Atelidae > Lagothrix > Lagothrix lagotricha. The sequence continues at coordinate 54,209 of CAUYNB010021525.1, forward strand.
TTTAAGTACTTAAGTGTGAATAAATATAAGAAAATGATTGCTTATCAGTAGCATATAAATTCAGACTCAGGAATGGTGGTGATGACCAAACAACCACAGATTGTCCACGTGGGTGGCTGAGATAATGACACTTTTATTTTTCTGATGGTTCAATGTACACAAACTTTGTTTCATGCACAAAATTATTTTAAAAATTACATAAAATTACCTTTAGGTTATGTGTATAAGGTGTATATCAAACATAAATGAATTTCATGGTTAGACTTGAGTCCCATTCCCAAGATAACTCATTATATATATGCAAATATTCTAAAAGTCCAAAAAAATTAAAATCCATAACACTTCTAGTTACAAGCATTTCAGATAACAGGTACTCAATCTGCATTAGCAAATAAAATCCAGCAATATATAAAAATAACACAGCATTACCAAATGAAGGTTAACCATGGAATGCAAAATTAATTAGTGCATTTTACCATATTGACAAAAAAGAGGAAAGCTATATAATTATCAAGATAGTTGCAGAAAAAGTATCTGACAATATTCAGTACACATTTGTAAGAATTCTCAGCAAACTAGGAATGACAGGAAACTTCCTCAGTCTGATAGAGGGTACCTACCCAAATTCCCTAGCTGGTAGCATAATGTTGAAATAGTAAATACTTCCCACAAAAGGTAGAAGCAAAGAGGCTTACTCATACTACTTCTATTCCCCAACTGCACTGGAAGTCCCAGAAAGTTCACTGAGGCCAACAAAAAAGTAAAAGCCATATTGATTAGAAAGACAGACATTAAATTTTCTTTATCTGAAAATGACATAATTATATAACTAGAAAATCATAAGAAATACATAAAATATATTTACACTGAAACAACTAAAATTAAAAAAAACTACCTGGGAAGGCTATAAAGCCACTGGGACTCACATGCATTGCTGGTGGGTGTTTGAAAAAGGTCAGCCCTTTTGGAAAACTATTTCACATCTTCTTATATGGTTAAACATACACATACCCTAAGACTTAGCAATTCTACTTTTAGTTTACTCAGAACCAATGTATATCCACAAAAAGATTTCCTACTTGTGGATTCTCTCATGTTTTACCATTTTGGGTTGAATTATCTTTCTGCCAGCAGCTTTATTGCCAGCCCCAAGTTAGAACAACTCAATGCCTATCAATAGGAGAATCGATAAATAAATCGATATATTTTTACAATGGAATACCACACAACAATAAGAATAACATGAAAAATTACCTCTGATGATAGAAATTATAACAGTGGTTGCTATGAAGGGCAGAGATTGGCTGCAGGAAGTTTGAGGGTATATTCTGAGGAATGATAATGATAGACTAGGGAGTGCGAAGCTCAGTTTGAACAGAAGTGAGAACATGAGGGATGGGATTAACAGAAAAAGGGTAATAAGATAAATGGATTGGAGGGCGTGATAGGGCCTTAAAACTGATGAACTCAGAGGAAATGACATGGAAAATAGGAGATATAGATCAGAGATTGAGATGACTAAAATTGAGATTTTGGAGGTGAAGGAGTAATTGGTAATAGTTGAGGTGATGTGCCATTGAATGGGTGAAGTTCAAGCAAATGACAGGCCACTAGGTTGGATGGATGGCCTGTGCAGACATTAAAATCACAAAGAATATTGTTAGAATTGTGGTAGGGAGGCAAAAGCTTGCCATGCTAAAACTTTCAAGGAATGACACAGAGGATCTATAGATGACTGCAGTAAGGAAAAGTAGGGTAAGCAGTATATTTTGATGGCATGTGCTTTAAGATACTTGGAGGATTTTGGAGAAAAGGAAGAGCAATAGCCAGAAATGACAACAAACAGCAAAGATGACACTTTGTCCTTTGTATCTATCTATGAGTGTTTTCACACTTACCACGATATCACCTTCTACTTCCCTCTCACAATCTTTATCGTAGAGAAAAACAGAAGCTGTAAGCAGAGACCTTATCACATATCTAAAACATTACTTCATCCATATTTTCCTCAACTTAAGGTTCTAGGAACAATTTCTAATATAATCACATACCTTCAATTACTTTAAGTATTAACTTTTTGGGGGATCTTGGGGGTGAAAGTTTCCCATGTTTACTTTCTTCCCAAAGGCACTGTGCATGTGAGCATTTACATGATAGGCGTTTATATTTTGGATAGAGGGATACTATCAGGGTGCTAGAGACTGATTTGGAAAAAAAGTTTAGGAGAAGGCTGCTGGCAAAGTAAAGTTTGTCATTACATATAAGGTGACCTGCAAAAATAATAATCATTCATTACAAGTGCTTAGTATGGTCAGACGCTGCAAATGCTACGTATTTTATATGTATTACCTTGTTTTATCCCACAGCAGTTCTCTGTGGTAAGCAATTTATAGACAAAAAACTTGAATCTTAAAAAGGTTAAGTAACTCGTGCAAGGCCACACAACCATTAAGTGGAAGAATTGGGAGTCTAAACTAGGCAGCCTGATTCTGCCTGGTTTTAAACGAGTATATACCATGCAACAACCTTTTTGTAATTTTTCTCTTCAAAGCACTTCAATCTCCAGCTTCCACACATAACTGGAATTTGTTTTCCCATGGAATCCTAAGCTTAACCTTACCATAGGTTTTACCTCACTAAATTGTAATTATTTACATTTCTGCATTGCTTATCAGACTCTAAGTATCATGAGTTCAGTATCTGTGTCAGCACATAATAGGGCTTGGAACATGGCAGCATGCAATAGCATTGTCACATGAAAGAATTAATTGCATTTTAATTGTCTGTCTTCCCCATCATACTAAGTCCACTGAGTACAGAGCCTGAAATTTTAATTTCTGGAATTCCTGTTCATAACACAATGCTTTATACCTGGTAGATGCTTAATAATTGCTTAATAAATGACCGTATTTCAACTTCAAATATAATCAGAGTACTTTTAAAAGCAGTTATCTAGGGCCGGGCGTGGTGGCTCACACCTGTAATCCAAGCACTTTGGAGGCCAAGGCGGGCGGATCACCTGAGGTCGGGAGTTCAAGACCAGCCTGACCAACATGGTGAAACCCCGTTTTTTAAAAAAAAAAAGTAAAAAATAAATAATAAAATAAAAGCAGTTATCTATTATTTTTATCTAATAATATATCTGTTCAGGACATAAAACTAAAAACAGATATGGTTCATCCAGTTATTTATTATCTAGTAAGGCAAGCTGACAAAATCAAGTAAACAAAGAATTACTGATTGTCATAATTGCTAGGAAGTAAAGAAACTCTAGTTTGAGATAGGGAGCCAGGGGAACCCACTTTAAATAAGGTAAACAGGGAATATTTCTTTGGAGATGTGATATTTAAGCTAAAAAACTCCAAATACACAGGGGAAAATCATCTTAAAAATGGGGAAAAAGGGGGGCATGCCAAGATGGCCGAGAGGAGGCAACACCCAAATGTAGCTAGCAGCGAATAAGACGCAGAGGGCTAGAGGACTTCATGATTCCAAGTGAGGTGCTGGGTTCTCTTCAGTGGGACTGGTAGGGCACTGAAAATAGACCAGAGAAAGACCCGAAGGGTGAGAGCCGGCTGGGGAGAGCCGCCCAGGGAGAGCAAACGGGAGACAGGGCAGGGCGCGTCCCCACCTGGAATATGCAGCTGGCTTGGAGGGTCAGGGACTTCACCTCCTCGGTGCTCCGATTTGGATCCTGTGCTTACCTCATCCCTCCTGCAACCCACAGTCCACGCCAGCCCTGCCAAACTGAAAGGGGCTGTGGGCTGTCCATGCAACAGCTCCGTCAGGCACTGCAAGTCGTTGGCCGGTTTGGACTAACACCAGGGGGACGACCCATCCCATAGAAAGAGGCAGAGTTGAAAGCAGGGAAACAGGCCATAAGGCTTGGCAGGCCCCACCACCACAAAACTCATACTGGAGCCCGCAGGCTACAGAACTTGGCAGCAAATACACCAGTTTGACCCCAGCCAGGAAGAGTGAGCTAGGGGAAGGAAAGATGCCATTGGGAAGGCAGGGCTAGTCTCACCTGCAAACAAACTCCAGGGAAGGACCACCCACCCAGCAACCTGACTGAATCTGAGACAGTCCAGCAGCACCTCTACAGGCCAAAAAGGATATAGCTCTAACCTCAACAGACAGGATGTCCACTCAGAGGTTCCTCTCCAAATCACCAACTTCAAAGATCAAAGGGAGATAAATCCACAAAGCTGGGAAGAAACCAGAGCAAAAAGGATGAAACCATCGAAGACCAGAACACCTCTTCCCCTCCCAGGGATCACAACTCCTCACCATCAAGGGAACAAAACGAGACATAGAATGAGTCTGACAAACTGACAGAAGCGGGCTTCAGAAGGTGGGTAATAACAAACTTCTCTGAGTTAAAAGACCATGTTCTAACCCAATGCAAAGAAACTAAGAACCCTGAAAAAAGGTTTGATGAAATGCTAACTAGAATAACCAGCTTAGAGAAGAACATAAACGACTTGATGGAGCTGAAAAACACAGTACAAGAACTTCACAAGGCATACACAAGGTTCAACAGCTGAATTGATCAAGCAGAAGAAAGGATATCAGAGATAGAAGATCAATCAATGAAATAAAATGAGAAGGCAAGATTAGAGAAAAAAGAGTGAAAAGAAATGAACAAAGCCTCCAAGAAATATGGGATTATGTGAAAAGACCTAATCTACACTTGATCAGCATACCTGAATGTGATGGGGAGAATGAATCCAAGTTGGAAAACACTCTTCAGGATATTATCCAAGAGAACTCCCCTAACATAACAAGGCAGGCCAACATTCAAATCCAGGAAATACAGAGAACACTGCAAAGATATTTCTCAAGAAGAGCAACCCCAAGGCACATAATTACCAGGTTCACCAGGTTGAAATGAAGGAAAAAAATCCTAAGGGCAGCCAGGGAGAAAGGTTGAGTCACCCACCAAGGAAAGACCATCAGACTCACAGTGGATCTCTCAGCAGAAATCCTACAAGCTAGAAGGGAGTGGGGGCCAATATTCAACATCCTTAAAGAAAAGAACTTTCAACCCAGAATTGCGTATCTGGCCAAACTAAGCTTAATAAGTAAAGGAGAAATAAAATCCTTTATGGACAAGCAATTGCTGAGAGATTTCATCACTACAACACCTGCCTTACAAGAACTACTGAAGGAAGTACTAAACATGTAAAGGATCAACCAGGACCAGCCACTGCAAAAACATACCAGATGGTAAAGAACAACGACACAATGAAGAAACCGTGTCAACTAATAGGTGAAACAACCAGCCAGTAACAAAATGGCAGGATC
>CAUYNB010021527.1:0-68652 GCA_963574225.1 Lagothrix lagotricha
GGAATCAAATGTACTCACTCGGTGAAGTTAAGTGAATCACACGGTGAAGGATAGGGACGCACACGGGGAATCAAAGGTAAGAACATGGGGAAGCAAAGGGACGCACACGGGGAAGCAAAGAGACGCACACGGGGAAGCAAAGGGACGCACACGGGGAAGCAAAGGGACGAACACGGGGAAGCAAAGGGACGCACACGGGGAAGCAAAGAGACGAACACCGGGAAGCAAAGGGACGAACACCGGGAAGCAAAGGGACGCACACGGGGAAGCAAAGGGACGCACACCGGGAAGCAAAGGGACCAACACCGGGAAGCAAAGGGACACACGGGGAAGCAAAGGGACGAACCCGGCAGGCGTTATTTCTACAAGAACTGACCTTGTTTCTGCAACAAGCCCACGGCATGAGGGAGAAAAACAGGGAGGACTGCCACAGAATTAAGAGACTTAAGAGAAAAATGTGTAGATCTGCACTGTCCAATGTAGTGGCCACCAGCCACATGTGGCTACTGATTACTGAAAACGTGGAGAGGCCACGCTGAGCTGTGGTAGATGTCTTAGCACGCAAAAAAGCACCCCATCCTGAGGAGCTGGAACCACAGGCACACACCAACACACCCAGCTATTCTTTTGTAGTTTTAGTAGAGACAGGGTCTTGCTGTGTTGCCCAGGGTAGTTTTGAACTCCTGAGCTCAAGCGATCTGCCCACCTTGGCCTCCCAAAGTGCTGGGATTGCAGGCATGAGCCACTGCACCTGGTCTAAATGGCATTTTTATGACAATCAGGGAAACTTAATTTTGAGCAAAGTATTAGATACGCAGAAGGCATTTTTGTTAAATGTGGCACTGTTTGGCACTGTGGTTACATAAGAAAATGGCTGTATTAAGAAAGACGGCCCTGACCAATGTGGGGCTGAAATGCCACAATGATTCGGGTTTCCTTTAAAATACTTTACAAGGCTGGGCGCGGTGGCTCACGCCTGTAATCCCAGCACTTTGTGAGGCTGAGGCGAGCAGATCACGAGGTTAGGAGATTGAGACCATCCTGGCTAACACAGTGAAACCCCGTCTCTACTAAAAATACAAAAAATTAGCCAGGTGTGGTGGCGCACACCTGTAGTCCCAGCTACTCAGGAGGCTGAGGCAGGAGAATTGCTTGAACCCAGGAGGTGGAGATTGCAGTGAGCCGAGATTAGGCCACTGCACTCCAGTCTGGAGACAGAGAAAGACTCTGTCTCAAAACAAACAAACAAACAAACAAACAAAAAAAAAACAGGCCAGGCGTGGTGGCTCACGCCTGTAATCCAAGCACTTTGGAGGCCAAGGCGGGCGGATCACCTGAGGTTGGGAGTTCAAGACCAGCCTGACCAACATGGTGAAACCCTGTCTTAAAAAAAAACAAAAAATAAAACAACTATACCAAAGAAAAAGAAAAAAAAGAATAGAAACAAATGTGGCCAAGTCTCCACCACTGTTGAAACCAGATGTAGGCTAGGCAGGGTCCTTGTACTGTTCCCTCTACTTCTGCATATGTTTGAAAGTTTCATAAAACCACACCTTCACATCCTATGCTCACCCAGCCACCCATACCCACAACACACCACAGACACGCTGGCACAAAGTCACTTCCATTATTGGCACAGCTCCGCTCCTGCTCCCAGGAGCTGAGGTTGGCAGAATAGGAGGGCACAAGAGCTGCCCTTGATCCTGATGGCTAGTCAGGGGGCACAGACCCTCGGGGCTCCTGACAGGGAGGGAGGTGGGGAGGCTCAGCTCCAGGCTCTTTCCTCCATCCAGGGACCACCAATGCTGTAACTGCCCTGTCCCCCATGCCAGGTTGCCCCAACGAGGGGCTGCCCGGAGCCCCTGGAAGGCAGGAGGGAAGCCTCAGAGGGAGGCTGGGACCATGCCTGTGAAAGCCCTCTGTCTAATGCCCATATGGGGTGGGCACTGTGAATAGTGCCCTGGGGAGAAAAGGGCACTCTGCCTACCTCCTGGCACAGGTAAGGCCAGGCCCAGGAGCTCAGCCTAACTGAGATGCCTGTGGAAAGCAGACAGAAAGTGCTAGAGACCCCTGAGCATCCAGGTCTGGCTGTAGCCCAATCTCTAGTTCATTCATGGGGCACCCTCCACGCTTCAGGTTTCTCATCTATTCAATCAAGACAATCTCCCCCTCCCCGCCTCTCCCTGGGCTTGGAGGGATGTACAGATGGGAAGTTGGTTCTATGCCTGTGGTCCTCACACTTGAGCTGGTGACAGAATCCCCTGGGGGGTGGGGGGGCTTGCTCAAAGGCAGATCGTTGGGCACCAACCTCAGAGTTTCTGATCCAGCAGATCCAGGACAATGGGATGTGTGTGTCTGATGAGTTCCCCGGGTGACATTGATGCTGCTAGCCCAGGGGCCACACTCTGAGACAACTGTCCCAGCCCCAAAGTCCCACCTGCTTGACACCACTGAACTAGAATAACAGTTCTCTTTTTTTTTTTTGAGACAGAGTCTCGCTCTGTCACCCAGGCTGGAGGGCAGTGGTGCGATTTCAGCTCACGGCAACCTCTGCCTCCTGGGTTTAAGTGATTCTCCTGCCTCAGCCTCCCAAGCAGCTGGGACTACAGGCATGTGCCACCCCAACCAGCTAATTTTTTTGTATTTTTTAGTAGAGATGGGTGTTTAGATATGTTGACCAGGCTGGTCTCGAACTCCTGACTTCAGGTGATCCGCCCACCTCGGCCTCCCAAAGTACTGGGATTACAGATGTGAGCCACTATACCCGGCCTAGAATAACAGTTCTTAAAGTGTGGTCCCCAGACCAGAGCATCAGCATGACCTGGCAAGGGGCAAGAAATGCAAACTGGGCTGGGTGTGGTGGCCCACGCCTGTAATCCCAGCACTCTGGGAGGCCGAGGCGGGCAGATCACTTGAGCCCAGGAGTTTGACATCTGCCTGGGCAAGATGGCAAAAACGTGTCTCTACAAAACATACAAAAATTTGTATGGTAGTGAGGGCTTGTGGTCCCAGCTCCTTGGGAGGCTGAGGTGGGAGGATCACTTGAGCCAGGGAGGTTGAGGCTACAGTGAGCCATGATCACACCACTGCACTCCAGCCTGCGTGACAGAGCAAGAGCCTGGAAAAAAAAATGCAAATTTTCAGGCCCCACAGCAGACCTGCTGAATCAGGGCTACCCGGGGTGGGAGCCGGCGGCTGTGTTGGAACAGGCCCGGGCGACACTGCCTGGGCGACACTGCTGCTGACACAGCGGAAGTGTGAGAACCAGGCTCCGATGAGCTCACAGAGCCAGAAGCCAGGTCTTGGAGAGGCAGTGAGAGTGCTGTGGCCTCTCCCAGTGCCTGCCCCCGGAGTAGGGCCCACAGAGGGCAGCAGAAATTCAAGAGAGAAGCAGGGCGACCCGAGGCCACAGGGCAGGTGGCCAGAAAGGGGGTCCGGGACCCGCTTTAGGATGACTCTAAGAAGACAAGTACTAGGCAGATGGCAGCTGGCAGCCTGTGGTGTAGATGGCTTCAAGCAGCAGGCAGCATCCCCACGGCCCAGGGCCAGCCTTTGTGTCCTGAGATCAGACCAGGAGCATGACAAGCTGCTCACATAAAACCATCTCATAGGCTGGGCGAGGTGATTCACAACTGTAATCCTAGCACTTTGGGAGGCTGAGGTGGGTGGATCACCTGAGGTCAGGAGTTCGAGACCAGCCTGACCAGCATGGAGAAACCCCATCTCTACTAAAAATACAAAAAATTAGCTGGGCATGGTGGTGCATGCCTGTAATCCTAGCTACTTAGGAGGCTGAGGCAGGAGAATGGCTTGAACCTGGGAGGCAGAGGTTGCGGTGAGCCAAGATCACGCCATTGCACTCCAGCCTGGGCAACAAGAGCGAAACTCTGTCTCAAAAAAACAAAACTATCTCTCTTCAGGGAGACTGAACCCCAAGATCTCCGTGTTCTGTTTGAGGGCATCAAATTGGCAGATGAAACAGCCAACCAGCCATGCTGACCAGTGACAGGCCAGCCCTTCCCAAGGCAAGTTTGATCTTGTTCCCACACTCCCAAGGTCCTCTTCCTATAATCCCAATAACCCATGAAAATGTCCTGGGAATTCTGACATCTAACCTCTACTTCCCCGGCTCCCTTGCCCACCCAGAAGGGGCACATCTTTTTTTTCCTGTTGGATCACATGTCCTGATGTGTGAATTTTGTCAAGATGGCCCTCCTATAAGGAGAGGTGGCTGGGAGGAGCCTCTGTTTGTGGGATGTGAGATTAGGAAGGAAAGATCAACGTGGGAGCATCCATCACAAGGAGGAAGCATGTTCCGTAGACACCCAGGCGTACTTGAACCTGTGCAGCCCCTTGTCTTGATCCTTTTCTGGCTTCCTGTAATCAGTACTTCCTATTGGCCGCTAGGTGATTTCCATAGTGAAGATGGACAGGGCTGCCCCCGCCCTGCTCCAGGACAGCAGGACACCGGCCTAGGCACCTGGGGGATTCAGGGACTTAGCTGCCGCCCTGGGCTGGCCTCTGCCACTTAGCATCTCAGCCCCCTGTCAGCTGATGAGCCAACACCCACCCCAGGCCCTGGATGGTCACCCTCCCTCACTCCTGCCCTGCCTGATAGCTGAGACTTTCCTTGGGAGACACAGGGAAAGAGGACTGGAAGGCTCTTCCTGTCCGACCAAGCCCAAGGGAATAGAACAGTCATTTGCTCTGTATTCATTTTGTGACTGATGATCACATCCACACCCGAATTTCCAGTTTCCAGAAGAGGACCCTGAGGCCCAGAGCAGGAGAAGACTCGCTCCAATCACACAGCAAGAGAACAGCAGAGCCCAGGAGAAAACGAAAGCACGTCAAAGACCCTTCACCTACCAAATTCCCTCCTGCCTCAGGCCTCTGCACTGCCCTCGGACGTTATCTCCCCCGGCCAGCTCCATGCTATCATTCAGGTTTCAGCTGCAATATCACCCGTCAGAGAAGCCATCCTGAGCACTCTATAAAAGCTGCCCCTTGGCTGGGCACGGTGGCTCACACCTGTAATCCCAGCACTTTGGGAGGCCAAGGCAGGCAGATCACCTGAGGTTAGGAGTTCAAGACCAGCCTGGACAACATGGCAAAACTCCATCTCTACTAAAAATACAAAGATTAGCTGGGTGTGGTGGTGCACGCCTGTAATCTCAGCTACTCAGGAGGTGAGAGGCTAAGGCAGGAGAAGAGCTTGAACCTGAGAGGTGGAGGTTGCAGTGAGCCGAGACCGTGCCACTGCACTCCAGCCTGGAGTGAGACTCCGTCTCAAAACCAACAAACAAAAAAGCTGCCCCTCATCACCTCTCCACCACACTTTACTCCATGAGAGCGCATGTCCGCCCAACATCAGACATCATATTTTCATTATGTGTGCTCGCACACCGGGATGGAAGCTTTGTTCAGGCTCAAAACCTCTCAGCATTTCCTGCATGACGTACACAAGGCTAAACACTTTACATGTGTATTAACTCATTGAATCCTCACAACCACACTGAGGGAGGTACTGTCTTTATCTCTGTTTTACAGATTAGTAAACCAAGGTACGAGAGGTTAAGTGGCCTGCCAACATCACCCAGCTGAGAACAGAGAAGCCGGGGTTTTTACCCAGGCAAGCGGGTTCCAGAATCTGCCGGCACTTAGTAGGGCTCAATGAATGAATGAATGAATGATGCTGCAGCCTGCCCTTTCCTCCCCACCTCTGTCTCTGACCTGGTCTTCCCCCACGTCCCCTCCGCCCTTACCTCCATTGGAGAGCTGCACAGGTGCAGCTGGCACTGTGGCTGCAGCCTTGCCAGCGGGTGTCCAGGGACTGGGACTCCCCGCCAAGCCAGCCCCGGGTGCCTTCATCGGGGCAGGAGCCTCCCAGGGGCGGCCATGCCGGGCCTCACAAACCGCCTGCCTCACTTCCTCTGCCACAGCCACATCGCGGCGCGGGGGTGCCAGGGTGATAAAGACAGATGATGCCACCCTCTTCTCAGGCTTTGAGTCCATGGCTTCAGCTCCTGGTGTGGCTAGGGACAGAATGGGGGACGGCACAGGATTGCCACCCGGACACACAGACACCTTCCCCTGAGGGGCAGAGAGCCTCCCTCCCCCCAAAAAGACAGGTCAGCCACCCCACCATGCCAACAACCCAGTCTGGCACCCAGCCCAGCCAGAGAGGGGGTGGGGGTGTCCTGCTGGGGAGGGCAGGGGCCCACCAGGGGACTTGGCCACAGGGGTGAGACCTAAAAATCCTGACTGCCCCTCCCCCCAACCTTCACACCAAGGGGTGCAAAGGGCACAGATCACCTCACCAGGCACTCAGCTGCCACCCTGAGTCTAAGACTCATGAGGAAGGAACAGATCCTTCAACTCCCAGCCTGGAGCCCCGCCTGCCTGCTGGGCCACACCCCGAGCTACCTCCCTCACCTGGCATCTGATTCTCCTGGAAAGGCCGAAGTCCGGGAGGTTGAGGCCAGCTCCACTTTGGGAGGGAAAGAGAACAGATTAGGATCTGTCAGTGTGTCAGGGCTGGACTCCGGCAGGGTGGGCAGGACGCAGTGAGAGACCTGATCCGCCCGGAGCACGTTATGGTCATTAACTCATAAACCCTCACAAGGGGCTGTGGGGCAGGCACTATCATCACCCGCTTAACACATCAAGAATCGAGACTCAGAGAGAAGTCACCTGTTCAGGGTCACACAGTGGTGAGGTGGCACTGGAACCCAGAGCTCATGCTCTTGGCCACTTTACTCTGCCTTGCCCTCTCAGCCCGGCACACAAGCCAGCACCCTCCTTGCTTGCCTTCTAGTGCCGGAATCTCTCACTCCACTCCACCCAGGCTCCAAAACCCTGGTCCTGGTTCAGGCCTGGACAGTGGGCAGGCGACAAGGGGAGAGATGGGGAGGCTCCATGGCCTCTGGTCTCACCTCCTAACCCTAGAGATTGATGTTTCTAGAGCATCAATCTCTTTCTCTTTTACTCAAAAGCCTTCCATGGGCTGGGCATGGTGGCTCATGCCTGTAATCCCAGCATTTTGGGAAATTGAGGCAGGTGATTACTTGAGGCCAGTAGTTCGAGACCACTCTGACCAACATGGTGAAACCCCATCTCTATTAAAAATACAAAAAGTAGCCAGGCATGGTGGCGGGTACCTGTAATCCCAGCTACTTGGGAGAATGAGGCAGGAGAATCGCTTGAACCTGAGAGGCTGAGGTTGCAGTGAGCCGAGATCCTGCCATTTCACTCCAGCCTGGGCAACAAAACAAGACTCTGCCTTAAAAACAAAAACAAAAAAAAGAAATAAAAAGAAAAAAGGCCAGGCGAGGTGGCTCATGCCTGTAATCTCAGCACTTTGGGTGGCCAAGGTGGGTGGATCACCTGAGGTTGGGAGTTCGAGACCAGCCAGTCTCACCGACATGGAGAAACGCCATCTCTACTAAAAATATAAAATTAGCTGGGCATGGTGGTGCATCCCTGTAATCCCAGCTACTCAGGAGGCTGAGGTAGGAGAATTGCTTGAACTTGGGAAGCTGAGGTTGCAGTGAGTCGAGATCACACCACTGCACTCCAGCCTGGGCAACAAGAGCGAAACTCTGTCTCAAAAAAAAAAAAAAAGAAAAGAAAAGAAAAAGAAAAAAAGCATGGCTTTCCACCACCTTAGGAAGAAGTCCAGTTGCTGCAGCCTCCGCTTCTTTGAGCCCCTGGACCACCCGTCCTTTCCACGTCCTCCCTCATGCCTCGGAGTGATTCTCCCACGGTTTTCTTCCCCTGCCCACACAGGGTGAATTTCAGATTTCTCTTAGAGGTCCAGCTCAAATATCACCTCCTCCACAAGGTCCCCCTGATTCCTGGCCCTCTCCAGAGGTGGTTTCTGCTGCCAAGGGCGATGACAGAGATGACAGCCCCCGGACAGGACAGGCTGGCTCACAAGCTCACTATCAATGCGTCTGACCTTCAGCAGTGCCTGCATTCTTTCTGTGCGTAGAGGGTAGCTCAGAGTGCAGGCATCAAAGCACAGATCTGGCTGGGTGCGGTGGCTCATGCCTGTAATCCCAGCACTTTGGGAGACCAAGGAGGGTGGATCACGAGGTCAGGAGTTCAAGACCAGCCTGGCTAACATGGTGAAACTCCACCTCTACTAAAACTGCAAAAATCAGCTGGGTGTGGTGGTGGGCACCTGTAGTCCCAGCTACTCAGGAGGCTGAGGCAGAGAACTGCTTGAATCTGGGAGGCGGAGGTTGCAGTGAGCTGAGACTTCTCCACTGCACTCCAGCCTGGGCGACAGAGGGAGGCTCAGTGTCAAAACAAACAAACACACAAATTAGCCAGGCATGGTGGCTTGCACCTGTAGCTACTCAAGAGGCTAAGGCAGGAGAATCGCTGGAATCCGGGGAGGCAGAGGTTGCAGTGAGCTGAGATTGCGCCACTGCACTCCAGCCTGGGCGACAGAGGGAGACTCTGTCTTAAACAAACAAACAAACAAACAAAAACAATAAAACAAAACAGAGCTGAGAGCATGGTGGCACCCTGACACCCTGATGTCAGGAAAAGGGCATTCTTTCCCAGATCTCACGTAGTTCCTGCTGACAGTAGCCTCTGTGGCCAAAGCTGATGTGGGGACATGGTGGGAGAGTTGGGAGTCCAGTGAGCCCAGCAGTCCTCACCAGGCATGCAACACCTGTGCCCGGGGCTAAAACATGTCTCTTTTTAGGCTGAGCACAATGGCTCACGCCTGTAATCCCAGCTGTTCAAGACCAGCCTGGCCAACATGGTGAAACCCCGTCTCTACTAAAAATAACAAAATTTCCTGGGCGTGATGGCGGGTGCCTGTAATCCCAGCTACTTGGGAGGCTGAGGCAGAAGAATCGTTTGAACCTGGGAGGTGGGGGTTGCAGTGAGCTGAGATTGAGCCATTGCATTCCAGCCTGGATGACAGGGCAAGACTCCGTTTCAAAAAAAAAAAAGTGTCCTTTTCTATCTCGCTCTTCAGGCTGCCCTTTGAGCACTGGCCACTGTGGGTTCTCAGCGACTGATGGATAATAAAAACAATAATAAGTGCTCCTGAATTACTCTTAAGTTGCTTTATGTGTTTGGCTAAAACATATAGCCCAGTCTGATAATAAAGTATCTATTCTGAGTAAGAAACCAATATATTAGGAAAGAGCCTCAAAACTTATTTAAAAGTACTTCTCTTTTGCTTCTGGGTTTGGCAATGGTGTCTGGAAGTATGTACGCTCAGGCTGGCTGTCACAGGCTTTAGTTTTACACTTTGTTGTAAGTTTAAGAATCTATTTTTGTCAACAATATTCGGAGTGCATCTGAGATTTAAAGAAATACCAAACAACTCACTGATAAGGCACCAGGCCTTGTGCCAGGTACTATACGTGCCTCAAAACCCACCAACCTCTCAATCTAGCTGCAAGAAAGGCCCATCCTGGCTGCACTTTGCAGATGGAGCCTATGAGGTCCCAAGAGGTTAAGTGACTTTCCCAGGCCATCCATGGCTCTTGGAATTCTAATGGAACATCATCCCACCTGGAAATCCAGGGTGTCCCCATACCTGAGAGGACACACTTTTCCTTCCTTGGATGGCACAAGACCCCCCAAGTTGCCAGGCCTGTTCTCACTCTAGGATGACCCAATTCAGAAATCTTATGGTCGGCAGGTTCTGGGCTGGTCCCCGGGGGGCTGTGGGCCTTTGAGACGGCCCTCTACCTCCTCCCACCCAGCCCTGACCCTTCCTCCACTCCTCCGGGAAGTCAGATATGCCTGGTTTCTCGGAAAATGTCCCGCATGGAGGCCAGATGTTCACAGCTGGGCAGCCCCCACCCTCCCAAGCAGTGACTGCAGGGACCTCAGGCCCCAGGGGAAAGGACTGAGCTGGGGGGTTTCAAAACCTCGTCAATCCCATCGGGAAAGGGAGCCCTGGCTTCCCTCCGGTCCCACTGCCCCCCAATCAGCTGGGAGCAGGTTGTGTCGGGGGAGCAGCAGGATGTGTGTAAGTTCCCCAGGGGCAGTCTCCCGTGCCCAGGGGACCCTCCGCCCCCACTCTTCCTCCCCGAGAGGGTGAATCAGAGATCCAGTTAGATAAGTGGAGAAAGTGGGAACAAAGGGAGGGAAAGTCATTTCCTGTTCAAAGTTAGGAAGGAGGTTGGGATCCAGCCAGCCACCCAGACCAGCTAGAGGCTGCAGCCTTGGGGCAGAGGATGTGCAGCTCAGGGGGGCCCCCCAGGCCTCCTTCCTACTCCTTATTCCCTACTCCAAAAACAAAAACCTCCGGGACCACCTCTAAGCATTGTTCTTTTTTCTTTCTTTCTTTCTTTCTTTCTTTTTTTGAGACAGAGTCTTGCTCCAGAGGCTGGAGTGCAGTGGTGCAATCTCGGCACACTGAAACCGCCTCCCAGGTTCAAGCAATTCTCCTGCCTCAGCCTCCCTTGTAGCTGGGACCACAGGAGTGTGCCACCACACCTGGCTAATTTTTGTATTTTTGGTAGAAACAGGGTTTCACCATGTTGGCCAGGCTGGTCTTTAACTCCTGACTTCAAGTGATCCGCCGGCCTTGGCCTCTCAAAGTGCTGGGATCACAGGCGTGAGCCACCACACCTGGCTTCAGCTTTGTTCTTTAATGACTGGGTAAAGCAGTTTACCTCTGGGTCCGGAATTAAACTTAGCTGGACATGGGGATGGGGCGGGCTGTGCCCCAACTCCTCCCACCTTGCAGCCTGGGGGAGGGGTTCCCTCAACCTCTCTCCAACCCCAGGGAAACAGAGGAGACAGAGCTGGGTTCACAGGAGGCCCCACCTCTTTCCTGCGTTGTGACCCCGTGCAGGTCACTGAACCTCTCTGGCCTCGTTTTTTTCATAAAGTGAGAATGAGTTTGTTCCTGAAGGCGGCTGAGAGTATATAGAAGGAAAGAAGGTTCAGGGTCGAGGCCCTTGGAAGGCGCAAAGAGAAGGTTATGCAGCGGCTGAGGGGGAGAAGGGCCCTGGGGCTGGGTTCCGCCGGGGGTACCTCCAGGACCAGGAGGTAGCCTCCACCGTCATTAAGAGCAGGAATCTGGGCGCGGCCCCAGCCTTTCCCAGGGGTCCTCAGGCCGGGGCGGGAGGTGGCGGGTTGGGGTCGACGCCAAGATCGCCCCAGGGCACACACATATCGCCCAGCTCCGCACCTTGTCAGCCCCCGACGGGCGCGTGAGGCCCAGAGAGGGGCAGCGCCGGGGCCCGTCCCTCCCCTCCCCTGACCCTGGCTGGGAAAGGGGCCCAGAGCTCCCTGGGGCTCCGGAAACGTGGGGCCCTCGTAGGCAGCGGAGCAGGGCGGCCGCCAGGGTCACCGCGGGGCGCCGCCGGGGCTTTAATTCGATCCATGTGCGGGACGCCGGCCCTTTGTGCGGGAGCTTCCGCCCAGCGCGCCCGTTCCCGGCGCCCGCTCCCGGGCTGGGACTCGACCCTCCGCCGCCCCCACTGAGCCCTCGCCCCGGACCCGCCAACCCCCTGACTCCGGGGACAGAGACCAAAAGAGACGGGGACGCAAAGGACGTGAGGACAGCACCCCCCACCCGCAGGCCCCTCCACGGGCGCCGCGCCGGGACTCCCGGCTGGGGACCGGGCGGGCTCCGGCCGAGCGCTGCCTGCGCTGTCACCTGTGTGCGGCGGGGGCAGGGACGGAGGGACGCGACCCCCACCCACCCGGCCCGCTTACCTGGGCCGCCCGCGCCCCGGCGGCTCAGATCCGACGCCCGAGCCAGTGGAGTCCGGAGCTGCGGGGCCTCCCGCCCCCTCCGCCCGTCCGCCCTCCCCACCCTCTCCGCCCCCTCGGCTCCCTCCGCCCCGCCGCCCCGCGCCGCGTTACCATAAAAGGTGAGGCTCAGTGGGGAGGGGGCGCGGGAAGAAGCGGTTCTTACCTGCCCCCCTACCTGCCCCCCAACCTGCTCGGCCGCGCCCCGCGCCGCCCCTCCCCCTCCCTTTGTTTCCGGGAGCACGCCTCTCCTTCCCCTTGGCCCAGGCCCGGGGGTAGGGGTTAGGGGGAAGGGTAGTGGGGGTAGAGGGATGGGGAGTGGGGGTGGGCCTCCTTCCCTCCCCGCTGTCCACCCCCTCACGTCCTTTATGGACCCGGAGTGGTCCCTGCCCTCCGCCTTCCCTCGCTTTCCTGGGTTGACACCCCCACCTGCCCTGTCCGGCATAGGTGAGCTCTTACACCCCGGTTTGGCTCTAGGATCCGCCAGGGTCCCGAGTCAAGCCGATCAGGGTTCTGCGGCCGTTCACTAAGCATGAGACCTGGATCAGTCACGCCACCTCCTGAGTGAGCCTCAGTGTCTTCATCTGTAAAGTGAGAGTAGCCACTGCCTACCTCTCCAGGCTGGCCTGAGGATAAAAGGTAACAGTCACAGCCAGGACTGTGATTAATAGTGGTTAATATATGCTGGGTTGGGGTTTTTTCCGGGAGTGCCCCTGCGGGTGGGGGTCTCGGAGACCCCCCAGTGGAGCAGGTCACCTTGTTCTGCTGTCCTGAGCTGTAAGCCCTCTGCAGGTGGGTCCCGATGTCCTGGGGGACAGGCCCCTCCAGGAGCTCTGGAAGGCAGAGCCCAGCTGGCCCAGTGGCTGAACCCCTCACTCCATCTCCAGTGACCCTCTCCCTCCCAGCTGGAGCAGTTAGGACTGGGGAGGGAAGGCTGAGCCTGAGCTCTGGGGCCCGGGATGGGGCTGGGATGGGCCGCCTGGGTCCCTGGAGGCCTCAGGAGCATTGTGGGGAAAGGAATCTGGGTCTGATTCAGAGGCAAACAGATTGTTCTTTTGATTAAAGCCACAGTGACTGAGTCTGGAGGAGAGCTGGACTCAGCGCCATCTGCGGGGCGGCCAGGCAGCATCTGGCCCTCTCCTGCGGCCCCACAGCTACAGTCACCCCTCTAGGGTGGCTCTGGGACTGTTTCTGAGGGAGGCTGGTTTATAAGAATCGAAGGAGGGTGTCTTCGCCCTCTCCCACCAATCGTCGCCCCTCCCATCCCTCTTGTCATCCCTTTTCCCATTTGATCCTCACAGTCAAACTGCAGTAACAGCAGCAGTCCCAGCAGCTGCCCTTGGTGGGGGCTTTCTAGGTGCTGGTACCCATCTTCATCCCCTTCCAAATCTCACAAGAGCCCTGGGCTCCAGGGCTGATGATTCCTCTTCACAGTCAAGGACACGGAGTCCCTGAGAGGCTCAAGGCCACACTAGAGGCAAATGACAGAGCTGGATTCAAACCAGAGCCGCAGTGTCCCTGGGCACACAGCTCTGCTAGTCTCAGGAACAGGTACCACTGCCACCCTTCACAGATTTGGAAGCCGGGGCTTGGAGGTGATGAGAGTTCTGTGCAGTAGGGCGAGGCTGCAGCTCAACACCCCCCTCAGCTCATTCCTGGCTTGGCAGTGATACCCTGCTGCTCCTGGACCCCAGGCTTTGCAGCACCCTTTGGAGGAGACTTCCCCATACCCTCCACTGGGAGGGAAACACCGAACACCAGAGACAGGAAGGACCCAAAGGATGAAGGTGTGATCTGGGGGTTTTCAGGGACTTTTGGCTGTAGAAGCCCTTTTCAAGTGCTTGATCACCCAGGATTTTATTTAAAAGTGAGTTGGGTGCCGTGGCTGACGCCTGTAATCCCAGCTCTTTGGGAGGCTGAGGCGGGCGGATCACCTGAGGTCAGGTTCGAGACCAGCCTGACCAATATGGTGAAACCCTGTCTTTAAAAAAAATAAAAAATAAATAAATAAAAGAGAGAAAAGTGGAGCTGTCCACCATCACCTCCATGACATCCCCTGAGCCACCTGCACCCCCAGGTGTGATAGTGAGGCACTGAAGGGTTGATTTGGGGCCTTGTTCAAGGTTACACTGACTCAGTCTAGGACCAGGCCTCCCACATCTGCTCTGGGACAGTTCAAGGGGAATGAGGGTCCAGCTGCCTCTGCTTACCTGCCTCCAGCACCTTTGGCTCCCTGTTCCACCGCCACCACCACTCCCGGATGGAGGGATGCATCCTGGCCCTCAGCAGCCCGGGTGTCAATGTCACCTATCAGCAGGTGCCAAACGTCCTGCAATGGAAACCCAGGAAGTGCACTGGACAAGAACAGACGCCCTTTGTCTGCCAGCTCGGAAGCCCTGCTGCCCTCCGCCCTCACTGCCAGGCTCGCACCGGCTTTCTCCCCACTCAGATGGCCCCAGCAGGCAAGGGGCTCAATATTCTCTTAGGATGGTGGCAGCAGAGGCCCTGGGTGTCAGGGAAGGGGTGGGCGAGAGGTTTGAGGGCAAGTCTGCTTGCCGGGGCAGGGGTGGCACCTGCCATCCACGGTAGAGAGCTTTGACTTTGCAGACACTGGCGGGGCACCTGCTGTGTGCAATGCATGAGTCAAGGAGCCAGTGGGATCAAGTCAGACATGATCAGTCCTTGTGCTCACAGACCTTACAAGGAGGTTGGGTAGACCAAACCATGAGACAAATTAACATGATAATGACCAATAGTAAAAGGTGCTATGAAGGAATGGACCAGGGGCTGAGACAAACATGAGTGGGGTGGGAGTGGGGTCGGGGATGGGGGTGGGGGGCAGGGATGGGCGGAAAGGCCTCTCTGAGGAGGTGAGGAGGGTTAAGTTGAGATGGGGAGGAGCCAGTGTGAGAATAGGGATGAATATTCCCAGGGAAAGGGGACAGAGGGGAATTTTAATTAAAGGTCAGATGCCCCTGGGGTCTCCCAGCTCCTTCCTCCATCCCTCATTTTCCATCCCCCATCTTCCACCCTACCTGCTTGGAGTCAGGTCAGTCCAATGCTTATTTCCTGGGCGCTGCTGTGTATGGGGCCCTGTGCTAGGCAGGGTGGGAAGAGGAGCCGCATAGACAAGAGGGAGCTCCCCCAGGGTGGCGGCGTCACATGGGGACACAGATAGAGTTGTGAGTAACAGCATCTGGGAGTGCCTCCAGCTGTGCCATTTGCCAGCCTTGGGCAAATCACTTCTCTCTGGGCCTCAGTTTCCTCTTGCAACCAAGGAGTTGCATACCCAGGTTTGTCCCTTGTGGCTTCATAGCAAGAACCCGGTGGGGTAAATGTGGGTAAAAATACCTGGTGCTCAGTAGGTGTTCAGAGCTGAACGCTCCCCACCACATAAAGGATAGAAGTTGTAGTCAGAGGGACAGAGTGCTGAAGGGAGGGGAAGGGCGTGACTTTGTCCTGCAAGAGAACCCAAGGGACATCCATGGCTCCTGACAGCCCAGCACTGCTTTCCGGGATTCTGATAACAGCACTCAATTTTTGTTTGGGGAAAGTTTCCTTCACTATCAGTGCCTGGGGTTAAGATAAGATTCCTGGCCAGGCGCGGTGACTCACACCTGTAATCCCAGCACTTTGGGAGGCTGAGGCAGGCAGATCATGAGGTCAGGATTTCCAGGCCAGCCTAGCTAATATGGTGAAACCCCATGTCTACTAAAAAATAAAAAAATTAGCTGGACATGATGGTGGGTGCCTGTAGTTCCAGCTACTCAGGAGGCTGAGGCAGGAGAATCACTCGAACCTGGTAGACAGAGGTTGCAGTGAGCCAAGATCATGTCACTGCATTCCAGCCTGGATGACAGAGTGAGACTCCGTCTCAGTCAATCAATCAATCAATAAAAGATGGGATTCCTACATCCCCTGGCTCTGCAGATGTATACATGACCCATGTCCAGCCAATCATGGTGGCTATTAGTTCTAAGATAAGCTCTCTGGGCTTGTTGGCTGGCAGAATACAAGCTTGGCACCACTTTTGCCCCCTACTCGAACCACCACAGAGGACAGCAGAGCAAAGAGATAAAGATAATTGATTTCATCACTTAACCTGCTGGATCCAGCCATGCCTGCAATCCTACTAGCAGACCTCCAGAATCAATGCATTTTTTCCCTTTTTGTTTTTTATTCTTTTAAGACAGAGTCTTGCTCTGTCACCCAGGCTGGACTACAAGGGCACAATTTTGGCTTACTGCAACCTCCACCTCCCAATTTCAAGTGATTCTTGTGCCTCCTGAGTAGCTGGGACT
Source organism: Lagothrix lagotricha (assembly GCA_963574225.1). Classification (NCBI taxonomy): domain Eukaryota; kingdom Metazoa; phylum Chordata; class Mammalia; order Primates; family Atelidae; genus Lagothrix; species Lagothrix lagotricha. The sequence goes on from CAUYNB010021527.1 coordinate 16,044, forward strand.
ACAGGCATATATCACCATGCCTGGCTAATTTTTGTTTTTTTAAAAAATTTGGCCTAATTTCTGTATTATTTTAGTAGAGACAGGGTTACAACGTGTTGGCCAGGCTGGTTGCGATTATAGGCTCCCTTACTTTTTCTTAAACCAGTTAAAATTGTATTTCTGGCCAGGTGTGGTGGCTCATGCCTGTAATGCCAGCACTTTGGGAGGCCAAGGTGGGTGGATTACGAGGTCAAAAGTTCCAGACCAGCCTGACCAACATGGTGAAACCCCCACATCTACTAAAAATACAAAAATTAGCTGAGCATAGTGGCACATGCCTTTAAATCCAGCTACTCTGGAGGCTGAGGCAGGAGAATTGCTTGAACCCAGGAGGCAGAGGTTGCAGTGAGCCGAGATTGCGCCATTGCACTCCAGCCCAGGCGACAGAGCAAGACTCCATCTCAAAAAAAAATTGTATTTCTCCAGTCATTTGTTGTGCTTTTTCTTTTTCTTTCTTTCTTTTCTTTTCTTTTTTTTTTTTTTTGCCTGAATATAGCTGTAAACTGTTCTGAGATGTTGTGCTTTTTCTCCTTGTTCTAAATAAATAGTCAGTCATGAGGCTGGGCACAGTGGCTCACATCTGTAATCCCAGCAGTTTGGGAGGCCCAGGCAGGCAGATCACTTGAGGTCAGGAGTTAGAGACTAGCCTGGCCAACATGGTGAAACCCCGTCTCTACTAAAAAGAGAAAAATTGGCCGGGCGTGGTGGTGAGAGCTGTAGTCCCAGCACTCAGGAGGCTGACGCACAACAATCTCGTGAACCTACAAGGCAGAGATTGCAGTGAGCCAGATGTCCCCACTGAACTCCAGCCTAAGCGATAGAGCCAGACCTTGTCTCTACTAAAAATACAAAAATTAGCCAAGTGTGGTGGTGCATACCTGCAGTCCCAGCTACTTGGGAGGCTGAAGTGGGAGGATCACCTGAGCCCTGGAAGTGGAGGTTGCAGTGAGTAAAGATCGATCATGCTACTACACTCCAGCCTGGGCGACAGAACAAGACCTTGTCTTGAAAAAAACACCAGGCCAGGCATGTTGGTTCACGCCTGTAATCCTAGCACTTTGGGAGGCCGAGGTGGGAGGAACACGAAGTCAGGAGTTCGAGACCAGCCTAGCCAACATGGCAAAACCTGTCTCTACTAAAAATACAAAAATTAGCCAGGCGTGGCAGTGGGAGGGGTGTGGGTGCCTGTAATCCCAGCTACTCGGGAGGCTGAGGCAGAAGAATCTCGCTTGAACCTGGAGGTGAAGGTTGCAGTGAGCTGAGATCACACCACTGCACTCCAGCCTGAGCAACAGAGCAAAACTCCATCTCAAAAAAAAAAAAAAAAAAAGCAGGCACCTGTCATCCCAGCTACTCGGGAGGCTGAGGCAGGAGAATTGCTTGAACCCGGGAGGCGGAGGTTGTGGTGAGCCAATATTGTGCCACTGCACTCCAGCCTGGGCAACAAAGTGAGACTCCATCAAAAGAAAAAAGAAAAAAAAGCCTAGTAGGAATTGACCAGGCCGCAGCTAGAGCCATATGGTGTCCACTCTCAGGCTTTAAGCCTGTGTCCAACTGCCTCACCCAGGCAGAGCCTAGGTTCCCAAGAGCTGGCTGTGACAATATTGTCTGGGTATTAATCCCCCACTGGTTTAGGGGCCTGAACTGGCTCTGGCCAGGCGTGCTGGTTCCCACGGCCAGGCTGTCCACTCAGCAAATCAGCACAGGCTCCAGGGTTGGGAGTGAGGAGTATGGGACAGGCCAAGGAGGGGCTTGAGGCTCAGCTGACTGAAGGGCGTCCCCTAGGCCTTCCCCGTCAGGGCCTCTCTGCCCCTTGTTTGGGAAGGTCCCTGGGCCTGCTCCAAACCCTCACTGACCCCAGCTGCCTCCGTGACCCCATCCCACTGGGAACATCCACTCCCAGCAGCTTCTATCCCAACATCCGCCCCTGCTGACCTATCTCCGCACCCTCAAGCCCTGAGCCCCCTCCTTACTGATGCACAATGTGGCCTGGAAACTGCCATCGCCCCTGTGGGTCTCCCCTTCTGTCTTAGCGAGAGGTGGGCTTATTGTGAAGTTAATCAAACTTATGCTCATGGCCTCACTCCCATGGCCCCTGTGAAGGCTGGGAATTGCTGGGAGTTACGGAGTGTTCTAGACCAGGAGGGAAGCCGGTTTTGCTCAGGAAGCGAGTCCACGAAGTGCGCCTGGCAAACTTCCCCGGGGAGACATTAGAAGAGCCCAGATCTTCAAGTCTCCAGTCACTAGTTGTGCTTCTTCTCCTTGTTCTAAATAGTCACTTTCGGCCAGGCGCGGTGGCTCACGCCTGTAATCCCAGCACTTTGGGAGGCCGAGGTGGGTGGATCACCTGAGGTCAGGAGTTTGAGTGCAGCCTGGCCAACATGGTGAAACCCTGCCTGTACTAAAAATACAAAAATTAGCCAGCGTGGTGGCGCATGCCTGTAATCCCAGTTACTCAGTAGGCTGAGGCAGGAGAATCGCTTGAACCCGGGAGGCAGAGGTTGCAGTAAGCTGAGATCTCGATATTGCACTCCAGCCTGGGCGACATAGTGAGACTCTGCCCCCCCCAAAATAGTCATCTTCATTTGAATCCTGTATTATTTTTCTAAAGGGAGTCCTTAAAGTGGGATCTGTGTTAATCTTTCTTATTTTATTTTATTTTGAGATGGGGTCTTGCTCTGTTGCCCAGGCTGGAGTGCAGTGGTGTGATGATGATTCACTGCAGCCTCCACCTCCTGGGCCCAAGTGATCCTCCCACCTCAGCCTCCCAAGCAGCTGAGACTACAGGGACACTGCACCATGTCCAGCTATTTTTTTTTATTATTTGTAGAGATAAGGTCTTGCTATGTTGTCCAGACTGGCCTTGAACTCCTGGGCTCACAAAATCCCCCCGCCTCGGCCTCCCAAAGTGTTGGGATTATAGGTGTGAGCCACGACGGCTGGCCCATCTGCCTCACTCTTATTCTTTACAATCCCCTCTCCTCACAGCAGCCAGAGCCCCTCAGTAAAGCAGCACCTAATGCCCTTCTGTGCACAGCCCTCTGTGGCTCCCCACTGCTCTCTGGGACAACGCCAAACCCCTCACCCTGGCCCTGTGTGGTCCCGCCCCAACCCACCCTGAGACAGTATCTCCCACCACTGCACCCCTCACCCCCTCTGCTCCAGCCACGCTGACCCCTCCTCAGTCCCTCAGTCCACTCTGGAGACTTGAAACCTGGCTGGGCTTTAATACCACCCCCTTGGCCTGGGAACCCTCATTCTCTCACCTGGGTTATTCCAAATGCTTCCAAACTATTCTGAAAACAGCCACGAGAGGATTCTTCTCAAGGTGTACATCAGCTTCCTCATGTCCTTGTGCAAAACCTTCTGCTGGCTTCCCTCAAGACAACATGGTCCTCAGCCTTGCCCGGTGCTCCAGGCCCAGCTGCCTCACCCTCTCTACCACCTTCCTTTTTTTTTTTGTGAGAGGGAGTCTTGCTGTGTCGCCCAGGCTGGAGTGCAGCGGCACGATCACTGCAATCTCTGCCTCCCGAGTTCAAGCAGTATTCCTGCCTCAGCCTCCTGAGTAGCTGGGACTACAGGTGCCCACCACCAAGTCCAGCTAATTTTTTTGTATTTTTGGAGAGACAGGGTTTCACCATGTTGGCCAGGCTGGTCTTGAACTCATGACCTCAAATGATCTGCCCGCCTCGGCCTCCCAAGTGCTGGGATTATAGGTGTGAGCCACCACACCTGGCCCCTTCTCTACCACCTTCTTAAATGCCCCAGCCTGTTCCCGCCACAAGGCGCTTGCTGAGTGGTCTTCTCAGCCTGCGACATTCTTCCCTCTGCTGTTTGCCTGGTTCCCCCTTGCTCTGTTCAGGTCTCTGCTCCAATGCCCCTCCTCCCAGGAGCCCTCCGTGATAGCAGCTTCTGAGATGCCCCTAGGATTCCTACCTCCTGGGATTCATGCCCTCCCCTCAGGTGGGACCTGGGGACCTCTCCTCACTGACAGATTGTAGCCAAAACAATGGGATGTCACTTTCAGTACTGAGTCACAAAAAGACCGAGGTGTGGGCTCGCTTGTCCTCCACTCCTCTTCCTGGCTGGCTCTGGGGAAAGCCAGCTGCCACACTGTGGGGCTGCCCCGTAGGAGGCCCTTGTGGCAAGGAAGGAGGGAGGCCCTGGGCCTTAAAATGACACCACAGCCTCGGTGACACCTTGGCAGCAGTCCTGAGACACAGGTTCTCAGCCACACCCAGATCCCTGACCCACAGAAAGACGAGATAATCCATGTCTGTTGTCTTAAACTCTTAAATTCTGGGGGGTAATTTTTTACATAGCTGTAGATAACAAATGCACCTTCCCTCACCCCTGCCTGCCCGCCACTCCGCCCCCTGACCCAGTTTTACTTTACTTTTCTTTTTCCTTTGAGGGGAGTTCCGCTCTGTCACCAGGCTGGAGTGCGGTGGTGCATCTCGGCTCACTGCGACCTCCGCCTCCCGGGTTCAAGCGATTCTCCTGCCTCAGCCTCCCGAGTAGCTGGGACTATAGGCGTGAGCCACCACGCCCAGCTAATTTTTGTATTTTTAGTAGAGACTGGGTTTCATGATGTTGGCCAGGCTGGTCTCGAACTCTTGACCTCATGATCTGCCCGCCTCAGCCTCCCAAAGTGCTGAGATTATAGGCGTGAGCCACTGCACCTAACCCAGCTTTAATTTTTTTAAATTTTTATTATTTATTATTTATTTATTTATTTATTTTTTAAGATGGGATTTCACCATGATGGCCAGGCTGGTCTTGAACTCCTGACCTCAGGTGACCCACCCACCTCGGCCTCCCAAAGTGCTAGAATTACAGGCGTGGGCCACCGCGCCCAGCCAACCCAGCTTTAATTTTTTTTTGCAGCACTTTGTGGAGGGAACCTTCCCTTACTCCTCTCAGCATCCCCAGTGCCAGCCTAATGCCTGGCTCCAGGCAGGTTCTCAGTGATGACTTACTGAATGAATGAATGGGTGAAGAAATGCAAGGCCCTCAGAAGGAAAATGCCAGAGCTCAGAAAAACCAGAAGTGAGGGGCTCAGGATGGGGAGGCCAGCTTACCCCAATGCCAGCTGCCCAGAAGTTACTACCCACTTTACGCAGAGCATGGGGACACTGCCCCCTACCTCTTCAGCATGATGTTGCCCTCACCCTGGGACCTTGGTCCTGGTGGTCAGGGCCCAGGGTTCAGGCTCTTAGGGTCCCCATGGGAACTGGTCCCAGCCTCATGCTTTGCTCAGACGGTACAATTTGGATTGTCCTATGCCTGCTGGATTTCAGGCTGCTTTTCTCCATTTGGTGTGGAGATTTGCTAAATGCCTCATTTAGAGTGAGCTCATTTTATGCCCTTGCCAGTCTTTTCACGAAAATAACTCGGTAAGAAAAGAATCCGACTCCAGCCCACATGTCCCGATTTTTGCTTGGAAAACAATCCCTGTGCCCATAAAAAGGAAAGGACTGCTGAGTCCAGTCCCCTCCTGGCCCTGTCCCTAATGGGGCCCAGGCTGTTCTAAGGATTCAGAGGCTGAAGCACATTCCAGCAAAAACACTGGCCCCTGCTTGGAACCCAGAGCCCAGTCTGGGTCCGGCAAGGGGCTGGCCCTGTGCCCACCTAACTGAGCCATTTCCTCCCAGACTGGGGCAGGTTTCCTGCCTGGAGGGAACAGAGCACACTCCCAGGCGGGGTGGACTGGGTCCTGTATTGGGGGAGGGGGCTTCCACAGGCATTTCTCCCACCCCAGCTACCACACCCTGGGATGAGAGGCCTGTTCAGGTTCAGGTTCAGGTTCAAAGGCTGGACCAGTGCTGTCCAAGGGGTGGCCATTCTTGGGTGGATGAGCTGAAACCACCCGGCCCAGCCTTGGGTGCAGCCTGCTCTGTATCCCAGGTGTGCTGAGGGTGGAGCATGAAGGATCCTTGGGCCACCCCTGCCTGCTCCCAAGCAGCAGCCTTCAGGTGAGTGTGGTGCCTTTGCCGAGAGGCAGGGACCCAGCAGAGCCTGGAATCCTCAAGGTGCCCTCTCCAGGCCTCCCCTCCCTGATGCCTTCCCTGCTACCCCCACGCCTCTCAAACCCCCTCCAGAAAGGCCATTGGCTGGGAGGCTCCTTTGCCCTATGGAGCCTTCCCTAGGAAAGGGCCCTGAGCTGCAGCCCTGGATCCCCATGGAACCAAAGGGCCCTGAGCGCTGGGGCTGGGCTAGAACACGAGCCTCAGGCTCCCTTGCACCGAGGTGGCTGGAACCACATTCCAGAACCTGCTGGTAATGGACATGCCATATTTCTCATCTCTGTTAGTTTCCCTGGCCCCAGATTTTCAACAAGAAGAGGGTTAGCAGGGAGCATTCAAAGCACTTGAGCTCTGGGGTCAGGCCACCTGGATTCAAATCCTAGCTTTGCTACTTAATGCCTGTGCGCCCTTGAGCAAGTCACTTAACCTCTCTGAGGCTCAGTTTCTGACTCTGTAAAAGGAGATAACAGTGCCTGCCTCTTGGGGCTGATGTCCAAATGAGATGAGACAATGAAAGTACCTGGCACATGGCAGGCACCCAGCACGCGGTGGTAATTCTTCTGCCAGGCTGAGAGAGAGACAGTGGCCTATCCAAGGTCACACAGAGGGTAGGTGAAGGAGCTGGGACCCAACCCTTTGGCCTTCTTGAGCAGGGTCCTGAACAGGCTGAGATGGGAAGGATGCTCATGGCCTTCGAGAAGTCAAGGTCGGGGCTGGGGACCGCAGGGCACCCAGCAGAGACCCTGTCAGCATTGCGCGTCCTTCAGCTGTTTCCCAGCCTGGGATGGGACAGGACATGACCACTGTCCACCCACGACTGCAGGTGGGTGCCAGACCTAGTGTCCATCCCCCGCCCCCCTCACCTCCTCAGCCACCTCAGTACTGCATGCCCCCCCGACTCCACCCCAAACCATTTTCTCCGTCTGCTAGGAGCCATGTCTCCCAGGGGACATGGTCAGCCTGAGGCACATATCCCAGGACCCTGCCAGAAGAGCTGTGTGGCCCCAGAAAAGCCTCTTTCCCTCTCTGTGTGTTTGTGATTCTTTTTGTTTGTTTTTGAGACAGAGTGTTGCTGTGTCACCCAGGCTGGAGTGCAGTGACACGATCTCGGCTCACTGCAACCTCCGCCTCCTGGGTTCAAGCAGTTGTCCTGCCTCAGCCTCTTCAGTAGCTGGGATTACAGGCATGTGCCGCCATGCCCGGCTAATTTTTGTATTTTTAGTAGAGACGAGGTTTCACCGTGTTGGCCAAGCTGGTCTTGAACTCCTGACCTTAGATGATCCACCCACCTTGGCCTCTTAAAGTTCTGGGATGACAGGCGTGAGCCACTGTGCCCAGCCTCTGTGTGTGTGAGTCTAAGCACAGCTTGAGAAAGTCATCGTCTTTATTGTTCATGAAGAGGCCAAGGGGAGCCAGTAAAGGGGGACCCCTTCTGAGGATGCACCCCCACCCCCACCCCTGCCCAGGAAGGCAGGTCTGAGGGGCTGCATCATTGCCCACCCTGAGAAAAAGAGAGTTCAACCAGGGGCCCTCAGGTGTCCCCTCTCCAGAGTCTCCCATTCCTAAATCCTGCCTTCCCTTCTTGGGGCTCCCAGGGCCTGCACTGAGCTCCGGGCAGGGGGCCAGCCCTGTCACTCTGCCTCCAGGCATCGTCCTGGGGTCAAGGCCTCAAAGGTCAGCCTGGTGGGCCTGAGACAGACGTCAGATCCTCCCTGAGGCAGGTCAGGAGGAGGCTGAACTCTGGGGCTGGGGTGTGGAGGGCAGGGGCTGGCTTGGCGTTGACACTGAAGGCCTCTGGGTTGGAAAGTCCTGAGGAAAAGCATCGAGAATGAGACTACCCATTCACTCATCCCCCTGGGGACCTCGGGATTCCAGTGACCCGGGCACTTCCTCCCACTTGGGCCTCTGGGTTGCAGGCTTGCAGGTTGCAAGGGCCTCTGGGTTGCAGGTTGGAGAGGGCTGTGGACAGGGTGGGGGGTGCCAGTGACCTGGAGGACAACCCTGGCCTGGTGACAGAGGGCAGGAGAGGGGATTCCAGCTCCCCCTGCCCCCGACTCCCAAGAGAGGTCACCCTGGCTCTGCTTTTTTTTTTTTTTTTTTTTTTGGAGACAGAGACTCACTTTGCTGCCCAGGCTGAAGTGCAGTGGCACGATCTTGGCTCACTGCAACCTCCAGCTCCCCGGTTCAAGGGGTCCTTGGGCCTCAGCCTCCCGAGTAGTTGGGCTTACAGATGTGAGTGACCATGCCCAGCTGACTCTTCTTAAACTTGGGCCTCTTGAGGCTCCTAGGCTGTTTGAAGCGGGGCTCCAGTGTCTGGGGGACACGTGGGATGGGGGTGCCCACCTGTATCTGGCAGAGGTCAAGCAGGGTACGGACGCCCACAAGACACCAGAGCTCGCCCAGCAGGGAGATGAGGATGCCCAGAAGGTCCAGCCAGCGGCCCACGGTCAGCAGCAGCACGAAGAGACCGCCCATGCGCACCAGCACCGTCTGCACCTGGCTCTGCAGGCCGGGGTGCTGCCGCTGCTCCTCTAGGGGACGAGGGTGCCTGTTACCACCTGACCCCACATCCTGGGCTGGACCTCCCGGCTCCCTGACTCACCCTCCCCAGGCGACCCTTCCCCTCCCATGCAGCCTTTCTCCCATCCCATCCTCCTGGTCCCCAACCCTGCTCCGAGCATCTGCAGGGCACCAGGTGCTCTGCCTCCAGGACTCACTGCCCAGCCCACAAGCCTCTCACTGGGCCAGGCCAGAGCCCTGTAGCCTCGCAGGCGCAGGCGTTATCCTGATTTCTCTCTTGGCCACACACCTGCCTCTAGTCCATTAGTTAGAGCCCTGGCAACTCCTTCTGCCTCCCCCATGGACACACCTGGGCCCAACCACCCTCTTTTCAAGAAGCCTCCTTGCCGGGCTTCCAGCTTCCGTTCTTTTTTTTTTTTTGAGACGGAGTCTCGCTCTGTCGCCCAGGCTGGAGTACAGTGGCACGATCTCAGCTCACTGCAACCTCCACCTCCCAGATTCAAGCAATTCTCCTGCCTCAGCCTCCTGAGTAGCTGGGATTACAGGTGCACTCCATTACACCCAGCTAACTTTTTGTATTTTTAGTAGAGATGGGGTTTCACCATGTTGGCCAGGCTGGTTTTGAACTTCTGACCTCAAGTGATCTGCCTCCCTTGGCCTCCAAAAGTGCTAGGATTATAGGTGTGAGCTACCACTCCTGGCCTCGTTCTTTTTTTTTGTTTGTTTTTTGAGACAGAGTCCAGCTACTTGGGAGGCTGAGGCAGGAGAATTGCTTGAACCCAGGAGGTGGAGGTTGCAGTGAGTCGAGATTGTGCTACTGCACTCCAGGCTGGACGACAGAGCAAGGCTCCGTCTCAAAACAAAACAGCAACAAACCCAGCAGTGGGCCGGGTGCAGTGGCCCATCCTGTAATCCCAGCCCTCTGGGGGGCTGACGTAGGTGGATTGCTTGAGCCCAAGAGTTCAAGACCAGCCTGGGCAACATGGCAAGACCCCTTTATTTATTTATTTATTTATTTAGAGACAGAGTCTTGCTCTGTCGCCCAGGCTGGGGTGCAGTGGTTTGATCTTGGCTCACTGCAACCTCTGGCTCCCAGGTTCAGGCAGGTTCTCCCTGCCTCAGCTTTCCGAGTAGCTGGAATCACAGGCGCCCACCACTATGCCCAGCTAACTTTTGTATTTTTAGTAGAGATGGGGTTTCACCATAATGGCCGGCTAGTCTCAAACTCCTGACCTCAGGTGATCTGCCTGCCTCAGCCTCCCAAAGTGCTGGGATTATAAGCATGAGCCACCGCGCCTCCCAGGTTCAAGCGATTCTCATGTCCTGAGTAGCTGGGATTACAGGCACAGGCCACCACGCCAGGCTAATTTTGTATTTTTTGTACAGGCAGGGTTTCACCATGTTGGTTAGGCTGGTCTTGAACTCCTGACCTCAAGTGATTCGCCTGTCTCAGCCTTCCAAAGTGCTGGGATTACAGGCATGAGCCACAGTGCCCAGCTGACCTCTTCTCTACAAAAAATAAAATTCGCCTGGCATGATGGTACATGTCTAGTCCCCACTACTTGGGAGGCAGAGGTGGGAGAATCACGTGAGCCTAGAAGGTCAAGGCTGCAGTCAGCTGTGATTGTGCCACTGTACTCCAGCCTGGGCCACCGAGCAAGACCTTGTCTCAAAAAAGCAGAAAAGCAAAACAGAACAAAAACACAAAAAAAACCTGTACAGCGGCCTCTCATCAGACTGATGAGGCTGATGAGGGCTCTCCAACAGGCCCCTTCAAACCTGGCACGGCTCACCCCTTCGCCATGTCGTGGGGGTGACAGTCACACTGGACTCCAGTGGCTTGTTTGATGCTGTCATGCCCTGTCTCCCCTCTGGCGTTGGCACATGCGATTCCCTCTGCCCGATTCCCTTCCCTGCCTCGCTTCTTTATTTATTTTTTGAGACGGAGTCTTGCTCTGTCGCCCAGGCTGGAGTGCAGTGGTGTGATCTCGGCTCACTGCAACCTCCACCTCTTGGGTTCAATCAATTCTCTTGCCTCAGCCTCCCAGGTAGCTGGGACTACAGGCACACGCCACGACGCCCAGCTAATTTTTTGTATTTTTTTTAGTAGAGACGAGGTTTCACCATGTTGCACAGGCTGGTTGCGAACTCCTGAGCTCAGGTGATCCGCCTGTCTTGACCTCCCAAAGTGCTGGGATTACAGGTATGAACCACCGTGCCCAGCCCCTGCCTTGATTCTCTTAGGGATCTCCTACTCATCCTTCGAGCCCCAATCTAGAGGCTACCCCCTCAGGGCACCCACCGCATGCTACTTCTCTGCACTGCCCGTGCCACACAGCCTCTGCCCTGCCCAGGCTCTCTGGGATGGCGAGGGTGAGAGCTGTTGGCTGGCGGCCTCCCCAGAGTCCGGCACAGGCAGAGGGATGTGCGTGGATGCAATGAGCAGCCCCGCGCTCACCCTGCATGTAGATGACCAGCAGCGTGTAGCAGATGGTGAGCGGCGTCCAGAACCGCACGGCCTCCGAGGTGGTCAGAAAGTCCCGGTTGATGAGGGCCACTGCTGCCAGGTCACCCACGGCAAAGGCCACGGCCAGGGCGCGGCCCAGCAGCCGGGGGAGGCCGTGCACGCCGGCCAGCAGGCCCAGGCACACCCCACAGTAGCGCTGGCTGCTGTGCAGTTCGTAGAGGCGGCAGACGTGGCGGTGGAGGCGCCGGGCGCCCAGGCCCAGCAGCGTGGCCAGCCCGAGGCTGAGCAGCAGGTTCAGCGTGCGGTGAGGGGCGCCCTCCTGCAGGAAGCTCAGCCCGCAGCTCAGCCCGCAGCCCAGCGAGTACTGGCACAGCAGGTAGAGCTGCAGCCTCTCAGGGTCCCGGGAGCCCTGTGGGGAGTGGCAGAAGAGGGGCCGGAGATGTGGGGACCGCCCCACTACAGATGCCGCACGCCACAGGAGGCTGACCTTGGGGATGGTTCCCAAAGGGGCCACATCGGCTTCAGATGAAGCCCTAGGGGATCATCTCTCTCACTTTAATTTCAGTCATCTCTCTCTTTTTTTTGAGACTGAGTCTTGCTCTGTCACCCAGGCTGAAGTGCAATGGCACGATCTCTGCTCACTGCAAGCTCTGCCTCCTGGGTTCAAGAGATTTGCCTGCCCCAGCCTCCTGAGTAGCTGGGATTACAGGTGCTCACCACCACGTCCAGCTAATTTTTTTTTTTTTTTTTTTTGAGACGGAGTCATGCTCTATCACCCAGGCTGGAGTGCAGTGGCCTGATCTCGGCTCACTGCAACCTCTCTGCCTCTCAGGTTCAGCAATTCTCTTGCCTCAGCCTCCTGAGTAGCTGGGATTACAGGCACACACCACCACGCCCAGCTAATTTTTTTGTGTTTTTGGTAGAGACGGAGTTTCACCATGTTGACCAGGCTGGTCTTGAACTCGTGACCTCGTGATCTACCCACCTCAGCCTCCCAAAGTGCTGAGATTACAGGCGTGAGCCACCCGTTTATTTTATTTTTTTAGTAGAGATGGTGTTTCTCCACGTTGGCCAGGCTAGTCTCGAAATCCTAACCTCTGGTGATCTGCCCTCCTCAGCCTCCCAAAGTGCTGGGATTACAGGGGTGAGCCACCATGCTGGGCCTTCAGTCACATGTTAGTACTTGGGGCCCATCTGTTAGCTGAAGGATGGTGGTTCAGAATCTCAGAGACTGGGTTCAAACGCTGACTGTACCTGTTGACCATAGACAAGCCACGTACTCTCTCTGAGCCTTAGTTCCCCCATCTGTGAAATGGGGAATCCCAGCAAACCTTCACCCCTGTGGCTGTGAGGATGACGTGATGCACACAAAGCATTTGGCGCAGGGCCTGGCATCGGGGGAGCCTGATCCACAGGAGCTGTCGCTCTTGTCCTCTTGGGACTGGGACCGTATCCACTGTGAGTGTGGCCGCTTCAGCAACCAAACCCAAGGGTGCGTCCTGCAGCCTCTGTTCTCAGTCTTATGGCAAATACGGCGAAGAGGCTGGGATGCTGGAGCTGGGCCCTGATGCCCACGTTCCGGGGTGAGACCAGGCCCTGGGCTGCAGAGTGATCCACCCACTGCCTGCCCTGAGGCCTCACCTTGCCCAGGGACAGCAGCGTGGACACGGCCCGGAGGGAGAACTCGAGCACCACGAGGGCGGCCACCCGGGACCCCACAGCCGTCAGGAACAGGGCCAGCCCTGCCAGGTGCACCATCTCCAGCGAGGCCCACTGGGTCCGCAACCGCTCCTTTTCGAGCCGCCGCTGTGGGTCACTGTGGGGACAGAATGGGTGTGGCCAGGGGTGCAGAACCACCCTAGACCCCTGGTGGGGGTCCCCAGCCACACTCCCTGGGGGATGAGGTGGGCACTCACTTGGCACAGCCCACGAAGAAGTAAACTTTCAGGAGGCTGTTCAGGACCAAGACTCCAAGAGCCCCGACCAGGCCTGAGGGGGTGGGAGGGAGGCAGCGAGGCGGCGTGCAGGGGTGTTAGGGGGGCAGGCTTGGTTGATAGGGTCAGAGATGGGGGCAGCCAAAGGGTGGGGGTGGTGGAAGACCCTGTGGGTGAGGTCCACCTTGTGCCGAGAAGAGCTGGAAGGGGGCAGGGCCGAGGCGGGAATGGGACAAGGGGCTCACCTTGTAGGAGGGAGTCAAGGAGGCTGGAGCCCCACTCGAGGGAGGGGAGGCCGGGGAGCCAGGAGGGGAGGGACAGCAGGGAGAACATGGCAGCCCGGGGACCAGCCCCAGCCTCTGACCAGGTCTGCTCAGGGACAGACCGGAAGTCACCGGGCAAAGGTGTCAGTGGAGGGGAGAGGCTGGGAGGGGTCAAAGGCCAGGGGAAGGGAGGGGAGGAGCACCAGGAGCATTAACCCTTCGAGGCCCAGAAGGGCAAGGTCCTAGCTCCAGGCATAGGGGGCGTCTGGAGCCAGCTGCTGCTAGGACTCACCATTTGGGCAGCATGGGGTGAGGGGCAGGTATCTCGGTGCTGGTCTCTGGTCTCTGTCCCTGCCAAAGTCTGGCATCCACTTTACTTGAAATTTTCCTTGAGGCCTTGGATCACCCAATGCCCCCTGGAAGCCCCAGGCTCCATCTGTGCTGCCCAGCCTTAGGTGTGAGTCCTGGCCTCTCACAGTGTGAAGTATGGGCTCTGCCCCTTCAGCCCAAGGTCTGAGGGTAGGGACTCTATGCCCCCATAGCCAGAGATCAGCTGTGCCCTCTCAGCCTGAAGTTTGGGGTTCTGTCCTCCTACAGCAGGAGGTCTGGCTCTCTTCCCTCTCAGCCTGAGGTCTGGGGCTCTCTCCCACCACAGCTGGAGGTCAGCTCTGCCTGCTTTTTGCGAGGTCTGGTTCCAGCTTCCCAGAGCCTTTGGTCTGGCTCTGGCTGGTGTGGAATCTCCCGCAGCCAGAGCCTGCCCTTCTTGATGCTCCTCCCCGGGTCCACTAGGTGGCATGCCTCACTCGGGTCTGGCAGGGTGGGGCTGAACAGGTGGGTACCGTTCCCTTCTTGCTTTCACAGACAGAAAGGGCAGAGGGAGCCGAGGGTGGGGGGTCAGGGAGGGGGGAGGCTGAGATTGGCCGCATAGGGGGATCGTTGAAGTAAACAAAGTAGAAAACTTTATTGGTTTGGAGTGTGAAGTTGCAGGTGTTCCTGGGAGCAGCCCTTACAGGGCGGGTGTGGCTGGGGGGCAGCTTGGGCTGCTGGGTCCAGGCTACCCTGCTCCTGCCCCTGCCACGGAGCTGCTATCCATCTCTGCAGTGTAAAGGTTGGTGCGGCGTTGAGAGCACGCCCATGAGGAGTGGTGCTCAGTCTAGAGAAAGGGCCCAGGGCCTGCTGCTGGCCCTGCCATGACGCTTCCCTTTCCCGGGCCTCAGTCCCCTCATCTGAACAGGGGGCACCCGGAGCTCCTTTCAGGTTTGTCGGGATGCATGCAAATGGCCACAGTGCGGGCAGCTGGCAGGCCCTCCGCGAGAGCCGTTAGATGGTGCTGGCTGAACTATGGCCCCTGCAAATGTGCCTGTGGAAACCTCCCCCAGCAGCTCAGGATGCGACTGTATATGGGGATAGGGTCTTGACAGAGATAATTCAGTTAAAATGAGGCCAGGTGAGGTGGCTTATGCCTGTGATCCCAGCACTCTGGGAGGCTGAGGCCAGTGAATCACTTGAGGTCAGGAGTTCGAGACCAGTCTGGCCAACACGGTGAAACCCCATCTCTGCTAAAAATTCAAAAATTAGCCAGGTGTGGTGGTGCACAACTGTAATTCTAGCTACTTGGGAAGCTGGGGCAGGAGAATTGCTAGAACCTGGCAGGCGGAGGTTTCAGTGAGCCGAGATTGTGCCACTGCACTCTAGTTTGGGTGACAGAGTGAGACTTTGTCTCAAAAAAAAAAAGTCAAAGTGTGGTCATGAGGATGGGCCCTAAGCCAACATGATTTGTGTCCTTATAAGAGAAGGAGATCAGGGCTGGGCGCAGTGGCTTATGCCTGTAATCCCAGCACTTTGGGAGGTGAGGGTGGGCAGATCACGAGGTCAGGAGTTCAAGACCAACCTGACCAACATGATGAAATCTTGTCTCTACTAAAAATACAAAAATTAGCTGGGTGTGGTGGTGCACACCTGTAATTTTAGCTACTCAGGAGGCTGAGGCAGGAGAATCACTTGAACCCAGGAGGCGGAGGTTGCAGTGAGCCGAGATCACACCACTGCACTCCAGCCTGGGCAAGAGAGAGACTCCGTCTCAAAAAAAAAAAAAAAGAGGAGGAGATCAGGACCCAGACTCACACCAAGGGACCACCATGTGCAGACACACGGAGAAGGCGGCATCTGCAAGCCATGGGGAGAGGCCTCAGAAGAAACCAGCCTGCTGACACCTTGGTCTCGAGCATCCAGCCTCCAGAACTGTGAGAAAATGCATTTCTCCAGTCTGCTTCACCCGGTCTGTGGTTCTTTGCTACGGCTGCCCCAGCAAATGAGGCGGATGACAACGGCGCAGCCTCCTGGTGCACTCCGGCTCTCGCCATGCACAGTGATCCCTAAGGGCAGTCCCGGCACAGTCACACACTTGTCAAGCGCATAGGTCTGGGATAAGCAGGGCTACATTCCAGTCCCGGCTCTGCCACTTCAAAGTTGTGTGGCTGTGGTCAAAGCCACATCACTGCTCTCAGCCTCCGATTTCTGATGGTAAAAGAGGGCAAAGTGTCTGCCTCGAGCTGCTGTCTGAGGCCTAAGTGAGCTGATGGATGTAAGTCACTGGGCCCATGCTGTGTGCATGCCTGCAGCAGTTGTTATGACTGAGTAAGCCTCTGGGATACCGAGACCCAGTGCAGAGAAGGAAGAGAACTGTCTGGAAGACAGAATGGGTGGTAACTTGAAGTGGATGTTCTGGCCCTCGGTGGACCATGGGGCTGGGTGACAGAGCTGTCCACACTCTCCTGGGGTCTGTGGCAGGGCCTGGGCCTGTGGTCCCCCCTGGGACAGCCGGTTGTGCCGGAGCAGGCCCTCACTTCCAGCCAGGTGCTGGGCCATGTCAGGACGTGGGGGTGAGGGCCGCCGCCTAGGTGCCCTGGTGCTGGGCCCGCCCAGCCAGTTTCCGAAGCTCGTCCCAGAAGAGCATGCTGAGGATGGTGTGGGGGCCCAGGCGCAGGTAGGCGGGGCCCAGGCCTTTGTAGAGTGCCAGGGGGCCCTCCTGCCGCCAGATCTTCACCATGCAGTTGGTGAGGCCCCCATACAGCTGGCCCTGGCGACAGACATGGGGTGGGTGTCACTACAGGGACCGTGGGGCACACAACATCTTGACACAAGGGTCAGTTTCACCCCTTCACACCCTATGGACAGCACCTTTGATTGGACATATCCGTGAGGCTGCTGGGAAGGCCGTGGGATCAGGCCTGAATTCTAGTCCTGGCTCCTCCACTTACCAGCTGGGGGACCTCATGCAAGTCACTTGATCTGTCTGAGCCTGTTTCCTCATCAGGAAGATGAATGTGATTATAAGGACAGAATAAAATCTGGATGTGAAAGTGCTTAGCCTGTGCCTGGGACATGGGGGCTCAGCAAACAAGCCTAGTTAGTGTTTGCATGCATGGCCTGTGTCTGTGTGTCTCTGCCTCTGTGTGTGTGTGTGTGTGTGTGTGTGTGTGTGTGTGTGTGTTTGGGGGTGCTCCCAGCTCCCCACATCCTCCCCTAGACCCATCCCTGCTCACCCTGCCAGCTCTGTCCACCGGCTGATTGTATAGCCGTGTGCTGGCCACATCGAAGGGGGTCATGACGACAACCACGGCTATGCTGCTGATCATGCCCCCAGCCAGGGCCACCAGCCAGCTGTCCTCCGGGAGCCACTGTGGGGATGGCACAGGTGCTGGCCCCTGCAAATGCCCTCTACCCACCCACATGGTGCCCTCCCAGCCTCCTACTACACAGGGGCTAGAAGGGCTGCGGAAAGGGGAGCAGATGAGGCCTCTCTAGCCATCCCCCAGCCCTGCCACCCTGAGCTCCTTCTCAGCTTTGGGGCTCACTGCTGACCCCCGACTCCTGCTGGTACCAAGGGCTGGAGTCACCACTCTGAGGGCAGAGGCAGGGCCCCATCTGTTGCCACCCCCAGTCTTCTCCATGTGGAAGGAGGCAGGTGGCCCCTCAGTCTCGTGTGTCTGTGTGGGTGGGCACAGGTGTCCCCAGCTCCTCACCTGTTGCTCCTGCACCCAGGCCTTGGCAGAAGTGAAGGTGGCCAGCTGGGCAGCTGAGCCCACCATGACTCGGGGCACAGCCCCACCCACGCCCTGCCACAGCCCGACCAGGCCCTGCTGCCGCCAGATGGTCTCCAAGGCACCCAGGAGGGTCTGTGGGGAGAGGGCTCAGGGTCACTGGCCAGCCCCTGCCCAGGCTGGGAGCATGCCCAGTCCATGCCCCCAGGGAGCTCTGGGAGGGACCAGGGCCTCACCTGGTGATTGTGCTGATGTCCCACAGCCATCTCGGCCACTGTCTGGGCTTGCAGCTGTGTTTTGATCTGTGGGAGCAGAGGGGACATGGGGTTTGGGGATGGAGCTTGGGAGAGCTGGGACGAGCTGTGTGTGTTGAGGGTGCCCCCACCTCTGTGCCCCTGAAACTCAGAGCTCCATGGTCCTGAGCCTGAAGCTTAGGGGTGCTGTGGAATAGGGTGGAGGTGCAGCTCTGGGTTCGGCCTGGGTTTTGCATCTCGGTGTGACTCAGAGCAAGTTACTGAACCTTCTCTGTGTGGTCCTGTCACGGCTGGAAAGCTGTTCTGAGGATTCAGTGAGATGACTGTCCAGCACCAGCTGAGGAGGCAAGCCTTTGCTCAAGGGTAGCTTCTTTTTCTGTTGCCCCGGCTAAAGTACAGTGCCATGATCTTGGCTCACTGCAACCTCTGCCTCCTGGACCCAAGCGATTCTCCTGCTTCAGCCTCCCCAGTAGCTGGGATTATAGGCATGCACCACCATGCCCAGCTAATTTTTGTACTTTTTAGTAGAGACAGGATTTCACCCTGTTGGTCAGGCTGGTCTCAAACTCCTGACCTCGGGTGACCTGCCCACCTCCGCCTCCCAAAGTGCTGGGATTACTGGCGTGAGTCACCGTGCCCCTGCCAGGGGTAGCTTTCTTCAAAAAAATCTTTATTTTTTTGGGGTGGTCCTGAGGTGCCCTTGCAGAGTGCACAAGAGCAGGAGGCCATCAAGGGTAGCTTTTATTATTTTGTTTTGTTTTGTTTTTGAAATGGAGTCTCACTGTCGTCCAGGCTGGAGTGCAGTGGTTTGATCCTGGCTCACTGCAACCTCTACCTCCCAGGTTCAAGCAGTTCTCCTGCCTCAGCCTCCTAAGCAGATGGGATTATAGGTGCGTGCCACCACACCTGCTAATTTTTATATTTTTAGTAGAGACAGGGTTTTACCATGTTGGTCAGGCTGGTCTCGAACTCCTGACCTTGTGATCCTCCCACCTCAGCCTCCCAAAGTTCTGGGATTACAGGTGTGAGCCACTGCGCCCAGCCGGGTAGTTTTTATTGTTAACATCCACAAGGCCACACAGGAAGAGAAGCAACCCAGCCAGGATTTGAGCCAACACATCTGCCACCCTCTGCCCCTCCCCTTGTTCAGGACCAGTGGGTCAGGGTCCCCAGGACAGCATGGATCAGGGCAGGGCCCTGGTGCCCTGGGCCAAGGGGCAGATTCCAGGCCTGGGCCAGGATGTTCCAGGGAGCAGCCCCTCCCAGGCTGCCCTACCCCACCCAGGTCCACTGAGCCCAGCCTTGCAGGCTGCTGGGCCCCTGTGGGATATGGGTCACAGGATGGTGGAGGATGGAGACAAGGACTCACCAGGTAAGCAGGGCTCCCCACGAAGGCTCCTAGGGCCCCTGCCACGGCTCCCGCAACCACAGTGCCACCTGGCTGCTGTGTGAGGCCAGCCTGGCATGCCAGGCTGTAGCAGTAGAAACGGACGCTGTTCATGAGGCCTTGGTACAGCAGGCCAGCAGCCAGCCCCTTCTGCAGGCCCCACAGCCCGTCTGCTCGGGCCACGGCAGCCACAGAGGCCACGAAGCCCTGGTAGGGCCGTGGGTAGCTGCCCCGGGCTTGCAGCTCCCCCTGCAATTGCAGCCGCGTCTTCACCACCTCCAGGGGGTTGGTGAAGATACAGGCCAGGCAGCAGGCCGAGGCACCCAGCACCAGGTCCACCGCTGGGGGCACCGTCTCCCCAGCCTCCGGGCCAGTGGCCTTCTGGGCCCGGGTCAGGGGCATGGCACAGGTCCTGTGGTAGTGGCGTTTAGGCTGTCTGTAACCTCACAGGGCCACGGGGCTGGGGTTTGCCCAGGCCCGAGGCCATGTCTAGAGGGCAAGGGTCCTGGTCTGACAGGCCCGTGGCTGCCTGGAGGCCGTGGTCTATCTCAGGAGTCCACCTGCTCTGCTCAGCTGCTCCAGGGGTCTGTTGGAGCCTTTCACACGCCTCCACCGGCTGTGACCAATCCCAGCTGCCTCTGTCCCCACACCTTCCAGCTGAGGGCGGGCCTGGGCCCTGGGATCTGGGGGAAAGGTCACTTGGGACTGGAAGGAGAGCGAGGGTAGGGAGAAGGTGCCAACCAGCCCAGGCGCCTCCTCCTGGCCTCCCTCTGGTCCTGGGCAAATGGCTGGCACCCCTGCCTTGCTTCTAGCTTAGCCTGTCCAGCTTTGGCAGAGCCCTGGGCAGGGGGCAAGTGACTGGGAGGTCCCTGGCATGGGGTACGGGCAACACCGCCCCTGCCCCACCCATCCCTGATGTGACCCTGGTGACTGACTTCCCTTTTCCAAGACT
This sequence comes from Lagothrix lagotricha, assembly GCA_963574225.1. Lineage (NCBI taxonomy): Eukaryota > Metazoa > Chordata > Mammalia > Primates > Atelidae > Lagothrix > Lagothrix lagotricha. The sequence goes on from CAUYNB010021527.1 coordinate 35,929, forward strand.
CAGTCTTGCAGTCTGGCTCCCACCATCTGTGGGCCCAGGCTCAGCAGGGGCAGAGGTAGAGAAGGGCTCGGAGCCCTGGGAGCCGACTGGAATCCCAGGTGCCGCTCTTATGTTCGAACCTGGGCAAGTCACTTCCTCTCAGAGCTTCAGTTTCTCTCATTTGTGAAATGGAGATACTGACATCACTCCAGAAGGTTCTGTGGAGGACTGGCAATGAGAAGAGTGTGCCTAGGACAGTGCTGCACCCAATAAAAGGCACCCACATCCGCTGCTGGCCCCCATCCCCACTGCCTCTGGCTCCTATGCCCCCCTCGCTTCCCCCAGGACTTCAGGGCCCTGGGTGAGGACTCGAGAGTGACCTTGGCTGGTAAAGACTTGCCGCCAGGCCTGCCATCCTGCAGGGGGAGCTCCTCCTGGGCGGGGCAGGAGGCTCTGCTACTCCCTGCAGGAATGGCCAGGTGGCCGGTGGGGCAGGAGGTGGCCCTGGTGAGGAGAGAAAGCCAGCCAGGCCTGCTGTCAGGTGTCTGCTCAGGCTGGGGCCAGCACCGCCGTGCTCACCTGGGCCTCTGCCCCCACACAGTTTTCTCCTGCCAGGCCACCCTCAATCACCCAAGGCCCAGTCCAAACCAGAGGTAGAGCCACCAGGGCTGGAGACCACATCCACCTCCCGGGGCCCATTCCTTCCTGCCCAGGCCCTTGAGGCAGCAATGCTGAGTGGCTTGAGGGTCTTGGGCTCCCCGGCCGGGCAGGCTCGTCACCCTCTGGACAGCCGAAGAGGGGATGGCTCAGCAAGAGGCAGCAAGGACCGCTTGGATTCTCCTGGGTTTGTTTCGAGAGCAGCAGGCACTCACCCCGGGGGCTGTGGAGGCAGGAGTGCCCTGCCCGGGGTAGACTGCAGGTGGTGGGCAGGTGGGCAGCAGTGCAGATGAGCCTTGGGATTGGAGCTGGCTGCTGCTCCTCCCCTGGCGGCTGCAGCAAACAGGAACAGGAGGGAGGGCAAAGGTCAGGCCGAGAAACTCCCAGAGCCTGAGGGCCTGAAGACAGCGAGTCCACCGGGCAGCTGTGGCTGATCGGGCTCTGCATGTCGCACGTGTCCCGCGTGTCAGGGACAGGGCAGATGATGGAGGGATGTTTGCAGAAAAAGGGCCCAGGGGGTTTGGAGACCTCCCTTCCCCTACCCCGCTCAAAAAGGGCCAGCGACAAGCCTTGGCAATATAACGTCTATTTTATTTTAAAAAACAAAACCCAAACCACCTGACCCCTTTCCCAGGTGGCTCTTGACAAAACTCTAGGGAAGGGCCTGGCTCCAGCCAAGCAGGGGACAGTCAGGAGATGTCTAAAAAACAAAAACAAAACCCAAATCACCTGACCCCTTCCCCAGGAGGCTCTTGACAAAACTCTAGGGAAGGGCCTGGCTCCAGCCAAGCAGGGGACAGTCAAGAGATGTCTACATGGATGCCAGGCTGGTAGCTCTGCCCTTCTCCATCCACTCACTTTGCTCCTGGGTGCTACAGGCACTGCCGGGTTGAGGGGAGAGGCAGGACAGGGCCGTGGGCATGCAGGGCCTCCTGGCAGCCAGGGAGGGCCACCGCCCCTGCATCTGGTGAGGCAGGCAACTGTGTGCGCAGTGATGGAGCTAGGAGGAGGAAGCATGCACAGACACCCCGTGTTCCCGCTTCCCCACGTGGCCAGGGGAGTGTTCAAACATGAACAAGGTTGGTTGGGCACTCAGGGCCTGAAGGCGGCCCTGAGCCTCTGCCTGGGCCCCTGACCCAGGAGAGGAAGAGGGGGCTCCCGCCCTCCTGGTTCTTTTGCTCTTCCTTAGATCCATGCTGTTCTCAGCACCACTCCACAGATTCTGCAGACTGAGGCGGAAGCCCGGAGGAGGGCGTGCATCTGCAGTGCCCTGTGCCCCCAGTGACCTCCATCCGCCACCTGTTGGGCAGATGGGGTGCTGGGGACCCGTTCTGGATCCCCGGAGTGGAGAGACCCTGCCTTAAGCCACACTCGGTGGTGCTGCCGCCTGGGACGGGGTGGGCTGTAGGCTCCCGACAGCATGGCGACAGCCGTGACAGTGTGCCTGCCGGTTGGCGCGCCTTCTTTCCTGCCCACCAGGGATGCCAACCAGCTCTGCCTCAGCACCAGGGGTCCCGGGAGGCTCGGCCTCGGCAGAGGCTGTCGCTCCGCTGCCAGGCGCTGTGGATGAGGCTCAAGGCATCCTCGAATTTCTTCTTGTTGGAGGCTTCCTGGATCGCTGTGTGAGGGAGGTCCACCTGTGTTGGGGGCATGCAGCGAACAGATGAGGGCTGCAGGGGCCTTCAGGGCTTATGGGCACCAGGCCTGGCTCTGCCTTGGCCACGGAGCCCCTGTCAGACCCTCCCCATCACTCTCTGGGAACAGCTTTCATGCTGCTAGGTTCTCCTGCTCTTCAGGGGCTTAAGCTGAGGATGGGGTAGTGCCTCCTGCAGCCCCTCTTTCCTGGGAAGGCCCCAGCTCTTAGGATGGCCCAGAGAGGCAGGTGCTTCACTCTGTCGGCTCTGCAGGGAGGATGTCGGTCCTCAGCTGTTCTCTGCCTCTGGCTAGTCCAGGCTTCCACGGGGCTAGCGAACAGCATGTGCTCAAAACCCACTTGTGCAGGCATCTCACCAGCACCCTCCCACACTGGTGCTAAGCCTTGAGGGCAAGGAAGAGGGTACTGCCGATCCTGTGCCCCACCATCTGAACACAGCTGTAGGCCCACCACAATTTGTGCTGTTTGATTGGAACTGAGGTCAGGAATTGAGGTTCTTGGGTTCTGTTTTCAGCTTTGGCTTCAGACTCACTGGGAGTCAGCGTTTTGCCCCTTTGATTCTAAGTTTTTGTGCCTGTCAGGTGTGTCTGCTCAGGCTGGGGCCGGCACCACCATGCCCACCTGGGCCTCTGCCCTCAGACAGCTCTCTCCTTCCTAGCCACCCCCAATCATCCAAGGCCCAGTCCAAACCAGAGGCAGAGCCACCCGGGGTGGAGTCCCCCACCCACCTCCTGGAGTCCACTCCTTCCTGCCCAGGCCCTTGAGGCAGCAATGCTGAGTGGCTTGAGGGCCTCGGGCTCCCTGGCCTGGTAGGCTTGTCACCTTCTGGACAGCCCAGGAGGGGGTAGCTCAGCAAGAGGCAGTGAGCACAGCTTGGATTTTCCTGGGTTTGTTTTGAGAGCAGCAGGCACTCACCCCCGGGGCAGTGGAGGCAGGAGTGCCCTGGTACATTGCTGTGCCCAGGACCCTAGAGGCCGGTCCTGGGAGCAGCCAGGGTTCCTCTTCCCGGGGAGTGGTTCCCACTCAACAGGGTCCCTGGCTGATGGGTTTCCTGGGCAGCTGGGTACCTGGTAGATGGTTTTCCACCCAGAGTTCAGTGCAGACAGCAATCGGTCCAGTTCAGAAGTACAGCTCAGGTAGATGACCCAGGGTGGGAGGAGCTGCTGGCTGTCCTGGGAGAACTCCTAGGGAGAGCCAGGCCCCGAGGTGAACAGACAGAGCTTTCCTTCTGCAGGGCCTGTGGGTGGGTGCCCCGCTCCCCACCCCAGCTCACCAAGACACAGTACTCCTTGCCCGGCTCGGTGCAGACGGCGCTGATATCGCCCAGCTTGGCTGTGCCCAAAGAGCGAAAGAAGCTGGTCTGGCAATCCTCATGGCACGTGAAGAGGCAGTCATCAGTGACGACCAGGCAGCAGGGGATGCAGGGGCTGGGAGCTACACCCTGGGGGATGACCTGGCAGTGGGGCGGGGGAGAGGCAGGCTGGGGCCTCCAGGGCTGGTCTGCACTGGAACTCCCCACTCCAGGGGACCCAGCCAGCCCTTCTGCTCTCCCTCCAGGGATCGGGAGCAGAGGTGGGGGTGGGGGTGATGGTAGGAGTGCTCCAGGCTGCAGGTGGTCCTGAGCGCCAGGGTCCATTCCTGGGCTGCCCCCTGGAGGTCTGTCTTGGCCCTGAGGTTGCTCTGTGACTGTGGGTTTAGGGATGGGGCCCTGAGGGTTCTGGGTGGGTCAGGCAGGCCAGGTGAGCGGTGGAGGCAGGCGGAGCTCACCCCTTTGGACACGGCCTGGCAGAGGTGCTGCATCCAATCGGCCATCTCGGCCTCACTCTCGGCACTCAGCTCCAGGCAGGGCCGGTCGGAGAGAATGACCTGGAAGGCGTGGGGCCGATCCGTGGTGTTGGCTCTCCGGCAGCCACCGCACTGCTCCCCCCTGGGCCAGAGGAGGAGGGTGAAATGGGAGCGAGGAGGCAAGGGCAGCACGGGGTGGCAGCCCCCGGGGTCAGTGCGGGGTGTGTGGCACGGGGTGTGCGGCTCAGGGTCTGTCCCACCGTCCTGGCGGCTGGAGGACACCAGAAGTTTCTCCAGACCCTTCCGGCTCCCAGGAGAGGTCTGGGAGCCCCACCCCTGTGTAACACCTTTCATCTCCAGAATACCCAAGATCTACTAGATATCCAAGCATGGCCAGGTGAGGCTGGGAATCAGCTTTCCCTCCAGCCCTCTGAGAATCGGCCGCATTCATTCATGGGTGCTTCCTCTTGAAGGCCCACCGTTCCTTCCAAGTACCCAAGTGTCCACCTCCCATCAGGCTGGGAACTTCCAGGGAAGCGCCTGCCTCCCCCATCAGACTGGACCTGTTCTCAGCCAGGGGCTCCTTGCTGCCTCCCTCCTTCCCTCCTGTGGGCTCCTTGCAACTCTCAGAGCGTGGAAGCCCCAGGGCACGTGTCAGGGCTGCTGGATAGGCTGGGGCTGATGGCGAGGCTGAACTGCCAAGAGGGGTGGCCATCTTGAACCAGGGAGACAGCAGCTCTGGGCCCCAGGATACACTCCCCATCTCCCGCACTCACCCCATGTTCACCGAGAGCAGAGGGATGACGTCGGTGCGGTCCGGGTACTGGTAGAGGATCCCATTGCTGCAGGGGCACAAAACAGGGCGAGTAAGGCCTGTCCCGGGAACTGGGGCCAGGCGGAGCCCAGATACCAGGGTTCCCCTCCCACGCACAAGCTGTGGCCATGAACCTCCAGCAAAGGAGGCCAGCAGCTGTTACCTACGGAAGGGAGGGTGAAGAAAGACCTGGGGGCCCAGCAGGGAACGTGGCCACCTCAGCAGACCTGGGGCGCATCTCAAGGTTTATCAGGGAGATGAAGCCTGCGTTGAGGCACTCAGGGATTCCTGGGTCCCCAGAGATGACTGGCTGTACAGAGCAGCTCTAACACCCTGAGCTAGGTCTCCTCCAAGCTCTTGTAGGGAAGGGAAGCATCCTCTCCTCAGTGACCTGCTGTAGAGAGATCCCCGACGGGGACCTGACAGCCTAGATACCCAGGACCCAGCCCAAGGCCCGGAGCTGCCAGGGCTCACCTGAGCACCACGAAGCACGTCTTCCAGTGTTCCTTGCCCAGGTAGGAGGTGCCCGCCTTGTAGTGCAGCATGCCTTCTTTGGTGATGGTGCCCTCGGGGGGTGAGCAGTGGCAGGGGGCGGGGCCCAGGGACTCATCTGTGGGGTCCTCCCAGTGCACAAGCCCATAGAAGTGCACAGTGACAGCAGATGCCTGCGGTGGGGTGGGGGGCGGGGGTGGGCAGCGGACAAAGCAAGTGAGCCCTGGGCCAGGCAGGTGGCTGAGCCTGGAATTGGCTCATAGATGGTCTGCCGCCTGCGGTATCCAACAGCAAGGGTGTTTTAGCCTCAGGACACACCCGAAGTAGGAAGGAGGATATGACCTTCCTTCTTTCCAGGGTCGGAAAGCCCCACCTGCCCATGTAGGCATTTGTAAAATGCCAAAGACATCTATTTGCATCCCTTAAGCCTCACACCAAGGCTGGCTGCTGCACTATTTCGGGGGTTGCACCCACCTTCCTTCCCAGGTTCTTACTTCACACTTTGATTCCTGGGCCACAAATTTGGCTAGTGCCAGCTTCTCCATGGTGGCATCCGTCAGGATGCTGGGGTAGGGTGGTTCTCGACAGCCTTTGATCATGGCTGACTTCAAAGAAGCCAAAAAGAACCTGCATAGGGAGTGGGGCTTGTGGTTAGAGGCCTGGGACCAGGGCCTCAACACAACAGGGCTTAGTCCTCAGCGCTCCTGGCCTGGAGGGGTCGCAGAAACTTGGAGGAGGTGCCTGGCTAGACCCAGTGCCCAGGGTGGCAGGTGGGGCAATGACAAGGTAGGAGTCCAAGGTCATCAAATGACAACTGGAACAGGCCCGATCGTTCTCAATGGTCAGGGGGCCTGGGATTTGGCACTGAGGGAAGATGGACAAGGCGAGGGTAGGCAGGACTTGAATGGGTGGGACCTTGAGCCTGGACAATGGTGTGAGTGTTTAAGGGCATGCCCAGCCCAGCAGCATGGCTCTGTGCCTTGAAGGAAGGCAGGAAGCTGTTGGACAACTAATGCCAGTGCCCTCAAGAGTCCCCAGGGGCTGAGGTCAGCTGGGCTGACCACATGAGTCCTATGTGGTCTACTTGCCTGCCTCTCTGAACAGATGCAGGTTCCAGAGGGAATGCTTCTGGTTTCCCCTCCTGGACCTCCCACCCCCAGGCCACCCACACCTATGGGCAGTTGCGGAGTCTCCAGTCCTCCCAAAGGGACGGGGCTGCCACTCACTCAGCCAGCGCTGCGTCGGCCGTGTCCAGTAGAAACTGCTTCCTGCGGTTAGTGCACACCAGCTTCACCGTCTGCTGGTCAAGGCCAACCTGCCAGAAACCACATCCTCACATGCACAAGGGGCTTGGCTGCTGCCTGGTGGAGGCGGCGGCGTGGCCAGGCTGAGCGCTGGCTGGGGAGGAAGCACACCCCAGGCCGCCACCGAGTAAAGCCCCAGAAGCCCGGGGCTGGCATGAGTGAGGGAGGGACAGTCAGAAGTCTAGCACAGGAAGAGGCGACCCCAAGCTTGGTTCTTACCCCCAGCGTCATGTATAGAAGCTTCTCTGTGAGTTAAGTTGGTGCCTAACCCCAGGAGGTAAGTGGCCTGAGAAGGCCTGTGCCTACGGCAGGCGTGCAACTGCGGATCCTGGACTCACCGACACATAGTCAAGTTCATTGTAAGAAACGGCCTCTTCCACCAGGTATGGCTTCTCTGTGGCCCCTGGGAGAGGAGACCCCAAGGCCTATTATCCCCATAGGCCTCTTTTTCCTCCCCCTGCCCAATTTTCTTAGACACAGCCCCTCTCTTAGGGGACCCGTCCTTGGCCTGCAGTCTGAGCTGACGCAGTAGGAGAATGGCGTGGAGTGCTCACAGAGGGGGTCCCAGGCTCATGTCTCAGGGATGCTGGCAACACCCTGCTTGGGGTGCCTTTTCATCACTACATGCCAGGCGGCCAGAAGATACTCAGAGGGTAAGGGGACTGGGGAAAAGAGGCCGAGAGTCAGCCTTGTCCACAACCCGCTGTCTGCCCGGGGGCGGCGGGCACCTTTCCGGAGCAGGTAGACATAGCAGTCCGTGAGCAGCACATACAGCAGCTGCAGGTTGCCCTCCATGTGCCCGGTGCTCATCCGGATCATCTGGGGGCCGAAGCAGACAAAGGTCAGGCAGGCGGCTGCTGCCGCTGCAGCGGGGACAGTGGCCCCATGCCTCGCCCTTGCTGTCTCTTGCTCGCTCCTGAGTTCCTAGGACTTACTTTGAATAGCTGCTCTTCGTTTTCTCTGAACACGTGGATCATTAGCAGGAGCAGGTGATTGTTGTCTACTCTGTGAGGGCCAAGTCGGGAGGGGGAGGTGTCAGGCAGACAGGGGTGGGAGGGGCCACATCCCACCCCAGAGCCAGGGGTAGTTCCTCCGCCTCTCCCCAGGAGCCTAAGTTAGGGAGGGAGGCTCACCCCCCTTCCACTCAGGCTAGGTCTTACTAGGGCTTAATTTATCTGGAGGTCAGAGGCACAGTATCTCCAGCTTCAAGGGCTGGGAGAGTCCTGTGCCAGCCACACGGTCTTGTTACCTGAACTCCGAGGAATGAAGCATCTCTGAGGGGCTCCCCTGTCCCTCATCCACCCCAGAGTCCTCAGCACTGCTCAAACACGGGCTGGGTTGCTCTCGCTTGAGCTGGCAGAGAGCCTCCTGGGTCCCAGGCTCTGGCTCAGACACAGGCCCCTCCCTGATCAGGGACAGCTGGGCCTCCAGCTCCTCAGCCTCCCCTGTGGTGTCCTCTAGGGGCCGAGGCGTCTGTCCCTCTCCTCCTCCTCCCTCTTCTTCTTGGCCAGCAACCTCAGGGCTACTAGGAACATGCAGCGGTTGGCCAAGCCCTGCAGGGTCATGGTGGCCGCCACCTGATGTAACAGTGCTTGGACTCTCGACGGTAAAGCGGTAGAAGTCCATTGGGGCTGAAAGCCCCTCACTAAAGTCGCAAAGCGGCGGCCTCTCCGGGGCATCCCGGGGAGAGCCGGTCCGAAAGGACTGGTCTGGAGGCTCGACACGGGAGCACCAGGTGCTAGGGTCCAGCTGCCCATTGAGTTGGTCGATAACCTTGCTCAGGGGCTGCCCCAGGCGCTCCATGGAGGTGTCCTTCATTTCGGGGATCAGCAGGCCCGGCTCCGAGCGCTCGCTGCTCTCGGCGGTGCTGCTCGGCCCCTCTCCCTCCTCCTGAGGGGAGGCAAGCATAGTGTCTGGCGAGTCCCGCCCGAGGCTGCCGTGGCTGTCACCGTCCCCCTGCTTGGCACATTTCTTCTGGCTGCAGGCAGGGTGGAGTGGACTCGCCTCCTCATCTGATCTGCTTTTCTTCTTCTTGCCCATTTTCTTCTTCTTGGTGACCCTGGGACGGTAATGATGGGAGACGGTTAACCCCTCAGTAACCCAGTGCCAGGGAAAACCAGGCTGGGTCATGGCGGTAATGCTGGGTATGTGACCTCTGAGGGCACAGCTAGTGCATCAGTGGTCCTAGGCAGTGCTGGGTGGAGGCACTGGGTCAGGGGACAGTAGCGGCTCAGGCCCCGAGGTACCCCCTTTGCTGGCAGAGGCGGGGTGGGGGAGCATGGGCTGGGCACAGATGGCCACAACCAGAGGAACCCAAGCGGGTCCTCCGAATTCCTCCTGATGGAACAACTGAGCTAGCTGCACTCAGAAAGAAAATCAGGCCAGGGCTGGTCAGGCAATGCCCCTCCACTCAGCTCCCCTTAGGATGTGGACGATGGGTTCTGAGCTGACCTCACTTCGCTTTCAGCATTATCATGGATGAATCACCCAGAAATGTACTCTGCGCTTTCTGGGCTCACGGTCCGGGTCCCACTCTGGTTCCAGGTTGGCTGGAGCAGGCTTGGCTAATGGACCCCAGGTCTGAGCCATCAGTGCTGCGCTGGACTGGAACCAGCCCGTGGGGTGGCCTCCTGGCTCCAGTTACTGGGGAGCAATCCCCCTGCCTCAGGCCAGCAAGCGTGGGTCTGTCTGACACGCACACGGGGCTTTTCCTTTTATTCAGTGTGAAGTTTCGAGAGGGGGTCAGGGAAGTCAGGGAGCCGGGAAGGCTCTGGTCAACTGTCCCCCTGGCCACTCACCACGTCCTTCCCTTCTGTGTCCCACCCATATGACAAAGATACTTTTCTTTCAATGAATCTCAGAAATTGTATCTTCACTTCCAAGAACTCCCTTGGGAAGGAGTCCAACCTGAAGGTGCTTTCTGATCTTAGGCAGACCCAACAAATGCCCTGGCAGCCTGGACATGGCCCCAGAAGCCAGCCACGGTGGCTGCCTGTGCCGCCTACTTCCAAGGGCTTGGGCCTTACAATGGACTGAATGTGTGTATCCCCTCCAAGTTCCTATGCTGAAATTCTAACTCCTGATGTGATGGTATCAGGAGGTGGGGCTGCTGGGAGGTGCTGAGAACCTGAGGGTGAAATCCTCAGGAATGAGATCAGCGCTGTCATAAACGGGACTCTAGAGAGCCCGCTCTCTGCTCCCCGCCATGACACAGCGAGAAGAGGGCCATCTGTGAATCCCTCATCCTGGCCACACCGGGACCCTGACCTCAGACCGCAGGCTCCAGAGCTGCGAGGAAGAATGTCGGTGGTCGAAGCCGCCTGGTGCTTTGTTCCAGCAGCTGAGCTGACTAGGACAGGCCTCCATTTATTCTTGCTCAAAGAACTGCCTAGAGGTGGGAAGGGTTCCCAGGAAAGCGTGCAACTGCCCTCAGGGGGTGTCCTGGTCTACCCTAGATGAACAGCTGATGCTGAGAGTGGACAGGTTGGACCCCCGGACTCCAGCTCCTCTCTGGGCCCCTCCCCACTGACCTAATGACCTCGAGCTCTGTGCAGGCATCCGGTGGGTCCAGGGCCTGGGCCTCCTCCTTCTCCTGAGAGGTGGTGTGCACCGGGGTGGTGTCAGAGGAGGACACGGTCTCTGCCGGCTCCTCGTTGAAGGGGTTCTGGCGCTGGGTGGGGCTCCTGGTGGAGGCCTTGCTGCTGGTCAGGTCGGAGGCTGTAGAGCGGGGGCCGCTGACCGTGTCTGTGAGGTCTCCATCTGGGAGGACAAGGAAGCAGGAGACACCCTGTCAGGCACCGCCTGGGGCCCCCGACCCCCAGAGCATGCCTTAGCCCAGGAGGGAGGCAGATCAATTCCTCCCAGGGAAACCTGACCCGGGTGGCCCTATTTCAAGTAGAAGCCCCAACCTAACGGGACATGGGGTTTGTATTTTAGGAGCAACTTGGAGGGACCACCATCTCTACCACCCTTGGGGTCCTGCAGAGCTCACTACAATTTGGCTGAGTGTGTGTTAAGGGCCCCAAGGTGAAGCAGCCTCCAGGCTCAAGCTCCAGGCTTAAGCCCCATGGGGACGGTGACCTTGAGGCCTCCATGGGTGGCTGGGAGCACCAGAGAAGAGCCAGGCTGCACACTTCTTAGGTTACCCTCAGAGCCTTCCTGCTAGGATGCTACGGGGGTACCCAGCATCCCCTTAGCCCCACATCCCACTCATAGAGCTGAGAGGTGCCCAAAGTCTTCTGAAGGGTCCCTTGCAGAGGTGAAAGGAACACAAAGTGAGAAGAATGGAGGAAGACAGCAGAGAAAGTGAGGGGTGCAGAGGGGGACAGAGGCTGGGAAGACAGGATGGGAACCCAAGGGGTGGGAACCATGGGGCAGAGGGAAACACCCAGAGCACAGGGTAGAGACAAGATGACAGAGACGGGCAATGAGAACGAGGTGCGAAGGGGCAAGGACAGGTGTCCGAGAGGCTGCTCCCCAGGCTGCTTCTCCCTCGCCCCCAACCCTACACACTCCTGGGGGGCAGGACCAGGTGCCCCTGCAAGGGTGGTGCTGAGAATCCATTTCATTCAAGCATTAGCTCACTGACTGCTCCTCTCTGAGTCACACCCTGACGCCCCCCAAGAGGGTAGCTGGCTCAGCCACACCACCCCACCCAGCTGTCTGCCCCAGGTTACTGGAACAGGGCAGGAGAGGGAGCCTGGGCAGGAGAAGTACACGGGCCATTTAGCCAGTGGCAGATGGGAGCCACCCAAGCAGAGAACTGAGGCCCAGCTGGTGAAACCACCTGGGTGAGGGTCAATGGCAAGGGACACAGCTGGTCATGCTCCATTTGCTGGCCAATGCCCATCTTGCTGGCCGTTGTCTACCCGGAATAAAAGAGGCAAACATGCGCCCCACAGCCCAACTGGGGGCCCAACCGGCTGTCAACTTAGTGCGTCTTGGAAACCACAGGGCAGCTGTCTGCTGATGCCGCACACCGTCTTTTTTTTTTTTTTGAGACAGTGTCTCGCTCTGTCACCCAGACTGGAGTGCAGTGGTACAGTCACAGCTCACTGCAGCCTCAACCTCCTGGGTTCATGCGATCCTGCTGCCCTGCCTCAGCCTACAGAGCAGCTGGAACACCGGGTGCAGTGGCTCATGCCTGTAATCCCAGCACTTTGGGAGAATGAGGCTGGTGGATCACGAGGTCAGGAGTTCGAGACCAGCCTGACTAACATGGTGAAACCCTGTCTCTACCAAAATTACAAAAATTAGCTGGGCGTGGTGGTGGGCCCTATAATCCCAGCTACTCAGGAGGCTGAGGCAGGAGAATCGCTTGAACCCGGGAGGCAGAGGTTGCAGTGAGCTGAGATCGATTCATTGCACTCCAGCCTGGGCCACAGAGTGAGACTCCGTCTCAAAACAAACAAACAAACAAACAAAATATGAGACCAGAGTAGCTGGGACTATAGGCGTGCACCACCACACCCAGCTAATTTTTGTATCTTTAATAGAGACGGGGTCTCCCTGTGTTGCCCAGGCTGGTCTCAAACTCCTGGGCTCAGGCGATCCTCCAGGCTCTGCTTCCCAAAGTGCTGGGATTATAGGTGTGAGCTACCATGCCTGGCCCTTAAAAAAAAAAAAAAAAAAATCTGCTGCCTTTAAATATAAGGACAAAAGAGGAGGCTAAAGGCAATGAGCAGCTCTGCCAGAAAACACCAGCGACATCAGGGACCTTTTCTAGATTTCCTGGGATCCCAGAGCCTGAGTTCTAAGATGCGGAAAACGAAGTCCCTCAGTCCCAGAGCAGGCTCCCGCCAAGCCCGCGTGTTCCTCCTCCGGCCCTGTGATTCTCCTCAGCACATGCAGTTGCACCCAAGAGGAGCCCTGAGAGGTGAGTGGGCAGATCATGAGATGTGGTACGTGTCAAGGCCCGGATGCCCACCAGTTCTGTAAATAAGCCAAAGACCAGGGGAAGGCTGCCCAGATCTCAGCCCCAGGCTCCAAGTTTGGAGCTGCCCCAAGTCCTGCCTTCCTCCAGGTCCAAGAAGAAGACAGAGACTCCCAGGGTGAGCTGCCAGAGTGAGCTCCAGAATCCTGCTCCAGGAACTCAGGAAATCTCACCCTGCCCTGGGGCAAGCAGTGCAACTGGGCTGTTAGTTCTCAGGCCACAGGGAGCCCTGAAAGCCTGCAGAAGAAGGTCAGGCCCTGCTTGTCAAGTGACTGCAACAGGCATGTCAGGAGGGGGGTTAGTTGTTAGAATCGGAGGGAAAAAAACAATATCCAGCATGTGTGCTGCAAGAAGAGAGGCTGAGAGGGTACATGATGTTATGATGGAATTCTGGAATCCAAGCTGATTTAACTCAAATGCGGGACCCTTCAACGCTACTCTTGGCCAAATGTAATAGTTTTATTTTTCCCAATGCCATTTCTTATTTCCCAGAGAATTAAGCTATTTCATATTCACATTATTTGGGAGGAGATCACCTGTCACCCGTTACTCAGAATCGCGTCTCTAATAATGCGGGGAGAGCCTGCTGCACATCCGCAGGGTGAGGCAGTTCTTATCGCCCCTGTTCAGAGGCCAGGTCCCCTCACCTCCCCTGCTCCAGGCTGGAAGTGGTCCAGAGGGTAAGAGGCTTTTTAATAACAGGGATTTGGACCAGGCGCGGTGGCTCATGCCTGTAATCCCAGCACTTTGGGAGGCCGAGGAGGATGGATCACCTGAGGTCAGGAGTAGGAGACCAACCTGGCCAACATGGCAAGACCCTGTTTCTACTAAAAATACAAAAATTAGCCGGGCATGGTGGCTAATCCCAGTTACTTGAGAGGCTGAGGCAAGAGATTTGCTTGAACTCGGGAGGTGGAGGTTGCAGTGAACTGAGATCATGCCACTACACTCCAGTCTGAGCAACAGAGCGAGACTCTGTCTCAAAAAATAAAATAAAATAAAATAAAACAAAATAAAATTAAAATAGGCCGGGCGCAGTGGCTCATGCTTGTATTCCCAGCACTTTGGGAGGCTGAGGCAGGTGGATCACAAGGTCAGGAGATCAAGACCATCCTGGCCAACATGGTGAAACCCTGTCTCTATTAAAAATACGAAAAATTAGCTGAGCGTGGTGGCATTTGCCTACAGCCCCAGCCATTTGGAAGGCTGAGGCAGGGGAATCGCTTGAACCTGGGAGGCGGAGGTTGCAGTGAGCCAAGATTGTGCCACTGCACTCCTGCCTGGCGATAGAGTGAGACTCCGTCTCAACAAATAAAATAAATAACAAGAATCTATTATAGCCTCAGATTTAAGGGGGAAACTTTCACCTTATTGGCACCACAACCTTTGTGTTGAGTAATTGTGGCAACCTGGGAATATACACAAGCCCAGAAGTGGAATTTCAGGCAGAAAAATGCCCAGGCACTGCTACTGCCTGGGAGACAGCGTGGGAGGGCTGGCAGATTTCCTTTTAATCTGCTTTAAAACTTCAAGGAGATTCTCTCTGTAGGAAGTTTCAGCTGTACCTGGGCAGTTCCCTCACTTGGACCTCAATCTGTCCAAAACACCCAAGAGGAAGCCATTAGGACAGACTGAAAGAATCAAGCTGTTTTTCCTTTATGCCTATCTGACTCAAAGGAGCTTACAACCCGCATGTTTAAAGGCATGGTTTTCCAGAACAAGTCTTGGTTCACTGGGTCAGGCCCTACACACCCCGAGAGCATCAGCTGGCACTGGAATCAGAAAGGGTGATCCTATATCCCCGAAATGCAGCCACTCAGTGACTCTGAAAGGCCACTGCACAAAGGCAGGAGCCCTGCGCTGGGAGAAGGGATTTGCCTAGGGCTGGAGGTCAAGTTTTCCCACTGCAGAATTCCATCTATTAGAACACCAAACTTGGCTTTATTATGATCAGGACATTATTATAAATAATAAGGAGCTGATTTGATACATGCAGCAAGCTTGGCATGGAAACATTGCAAAACAGGAAAAGAGGGTAACAGCGGACTCTGGCCCACCTTCCCAGTCTGTGCTGGGTACAGACGGCACTGCTGGAAACACATCTCCAAAATCATAATCTACAAAAACGAGGGACAAAACTGAAGATTAGAAACACAGGCAGTGGAAGGACGACTGGAGGGAGGGGGAGGGAGGTGGGGTGGGAGACATGGGAAGGAAACAGGAGAGGAAAACTTCAACTTTCTCCATTGTATCCAACAACCTTGGGGAAACTTACTAGGGCCCTGCCTGCCTCTCAGCTCAGGCACTGGCCCAGGAGCCTCCAACCATCTGGAAAGACCTGTAGGGGGTGACCCCTTTCCACATCCAGAAGCGGGTCTGGCAGAGAGAAGCCTGGCTGCCTGTGCCTAGCTTTGTTTTCTCCCCTTGCCTTCCTTCCCTCCGTACCCTAGCAGGCAAGGAGACGCTGCCCTGGCAGCTGCAGCTGCACAGTCTCCAAATTGCTGAGGGGGCACCTCCGTCCGTGGGGCCATCCTTGCCCTGGCTGATCCGGCAAGGCCCATCCCTCCGACTTCTAGGCAGCCCATGGGCCCAACCGAAGGAGACTGAGCCGCTGTCTTCTGCTTGTACAGTCAATGACGTGGCAGGTCTTGCTAACACCAAGTCTGAAAGGGACCTCCCTCCCTGGGACATATAACCCGTGGTACAGCAGAAATAAAGAAAGGGGAAGGTCAAGGTCTCAATGCCGAGGCAATTCTAGAGTGCCCCAGGGCTGAACTGGGGCTGGGATCCCCTTCCCTGGAGGTGAGGTGGTGGGTGAAGTAAATGAAGGGCTCTGGTCTCCCACAAGGGATAAAGCGAGGAAAATAGCTAGTTTTATCTATGAACACCGAGGCCTAAGGTTTGAAAGAAACCAGGCTGGTCCAGTAAGCCGTTGGGTCAAGACAACAAAATGACCTGCAGCTTCTTCCTCCGTCTCTGATGCAATGGGTGCGACCATCCCACACACACCAGGGAGCGCAGGAGGGACTTGGAGAAATCAGACGGACACATGGGACGCAGCAGCGGCAAGGTTTCCCTGCGCTTCGGACCTGCCTGGCTGGCTCTTCAAGGGGTTCCTTAACCTCTTTCTGCCTAGAATGTGGGGGTCAGACAAGCTCCCCAGAGCAGGCAACACTCAACCCTGCGACAAGGGTTTCCAGGTCCCACTGCTAAACCTTCCTTGCTTAGAAAACTGCCCAGGCATGTAACTAGAACCTTCTGGAAAAGGGTCTAACCCTAAAAAAAAACCACCTCATTTCGGCTTTTTGTGCCCAGAATCCGCTTTTTAGCCGCCACAGGGACTCTGAGGAGATGAACATCTGGGAAGTGGCCAGCCCTGTTGAAGTGCAAATTTCAGCCACCAGACCAAAAACTAGCCAAGAAAGACACCCAGCCAGGCTTAAGCAGCTCAAGTCTGTTTCACAGCAGGGGCTGGGCCTTTCTGCCCCAGGGCCACTCACCCTCGCTAGATGGGGCAATTGCACTGTCATCCCACTCCAGGTTGGTGGAGGTGACGGAGTTGAGGGAGTTGAGGGACAGACTGTCTGAGCCGTGGACCGAGCTGGGAAGGCGGTCTTCAAAGTCCAGCAGGTACTGAGGTTTGTAGTAGTCGGGCATGTAGGGGGCCAGGTCTAGGTAAGGAGCATCCTGGGGAGAGAGTAGAGGAGGCCCGTTTCGTGGGAGGCCTCGGGTAACAGCCTTCCACGGACGGCAGGATCCAAGCCTGGGAGACACAGATATGCCTCTGTGACACCCTCTAGGCTAGTTTTTCTTTGGGAAATCAATGGCTTAAAATAGTAAATTCAAAGATAAGCTGCTAAGAAGAGCAACGTGAATAGTGTTGGCTTTTAAAGGTGTGGACTTCAGGCTGATAGAAGCCTTTGGTGCCCCTGCTCTCTGTCTCTCTCTCTCTCTCTCTCTTTTTTTTTTTTGAGACAGAATCTCGCTGTGTTGCCCCGGCTGCAGTGCAATGGGGTGACCTCGGCTCGCTGCAACCTCCGCCTCCCAGATTCAAGCGATTCTTCTGCCTTAGCCTCCTGAGTAGCTGGGACTACAGGCACCCACCGCCATACCCCACTAATTTTTGTATTTTTTAGTAGAGACGGGGTTTCGCCATGTTGGCCAGGCTGGACTCAAACTCCTGACCTCAGGTGATCCACCTGCCTCGGCCTCCCAAAGTGCTGGGATTATAGGCGTGAGCCACCGCGCCCAGTCCAGGGAAGGTCATTTGATTAGAATGAGGTGGTTGCATCCATTTTGAGCCCAGTCCAAGAGGTGTCTGGGAGCCTCTTTGGCTCCTGTGGGCCAGCATCACATTTGTACAGGGTGTAATGGGGAGAGAAGCTTGAGAACTTGAAGAGGGTGGCTCAAGGCACGTCAGGTGGGAGGCATGCAGCCGATGACGCTTTTCAGAGTCCCAGAGGCACCAGGCTGAATTTGCCTTGACCTTCTAACTCTCATGTCCTAAACATGAAGGCCGTTCTTCTGGGCTAAGGTACTCCAGGCAATGAGGCAATGTGGCTTTTCTCCAGGTTGGATAGGGAGATAGGAAGAAGTCACCTGAACCAGGAATTCTTGCCATCAGTAACCCAAGAGAGAATTACTTCTCCTCTCATTCAATTCCACCGACTCTGAAACTGTTCCCTCATCCGAACAAACAAGCTTTGCTCAAGCCTAGTCACACCCAACAAGCTCCCCCAACAAAACCTGAAAAATGAAACCACCACCCACCCTGCTCCCACCTGGCCCCTCCTCTGCTTCCCACAAGCAGCAAGCACCCTGGTGTCTCACCAGATCCAGCTCAAAACGAATGAACTCCAGCCCGGACACCAAGGTCAGGAAGAGCGTCAGGTGATCGTGGCTGCAGACCAGGGCATTCCTGCGAGACACGAGAAGCCACGGTGGTGCCTCTGGGCCTGTTGACCAGCCTGGCCTAACCTCACCAACATGCCAGCTGTGTTGAAATTTGACATGTGATGTCCCCTACCTTGGACGGCACCCAGCTAGATATGACCATCACCCACCACCCTCTCAGTCTTCTCCCACTGGGTTAGCAGCCACATTGCACTGTCCTACAGTGACTTCAGAGGTGGATGAGGGCAAGGCTTGCGAGGCTCTCAGTGGCTGCTGTACACACTGGGACAGCAGCAACCCCAGCAAAAGCTGAGTCCAAGGTTGGGCACTGGTCAGGTCTGAAGCCTGGGAGGACCAGGGAGCAGCAGAGCCCCAAATTGTACCCAGGAGCCCAGATGGAACCCCAGTGCTCACGGCGAAGGCCACCCAGCTACTGGCAAGGCTCTATTGGCTCTCTGGCATCACTGATGTGGCACACTGTGCTGTCTGCATATGACAAGAGCCTTTGGGAGGTGGCTGAAGGGGAGCTCTGAGGCTAGGGAAGACAGACCGTCCCAGACACCCACTTGACGTAGTACTTATGTAGCAGACCCAGGTTCTCCTGGAACAAGCGCAGGTAGCTCTCCAAGGAGTTCTCGTTGAGGGCCAGGTACAGCCAGGCACGGCCTGCAGATAAAGGTGGGAGTAACTGGCAGGAAGGCCTGTCAGTGCTGGCTTTTATTTGCCAAGCAAGGGCAGAAAGGAAAGAAAGAGCAGGTCAGGGGACCAGGCACTTCAGCGGCCTTCGCGCTTGGTGGGGTACCATGACCCCTGACGGCTTTA
Organism: Lagothrix lagotricha; assembly: GCA_963574225.1. Lineage (NCBI taxonomy): Eukaryota > Metazoa > Chordata > Mammalia > Primates > Atelidae > Lagothrix > Lagothrix lagotricha. The sequence continues at coordinate 54,261 of CAUYNB010021527.1, forward strand.
TTTTCCTAGTCAGACTTTCGCGTGTAGCTGGCCAGGAAATTCTGATAAAGAGGGCAGATTACGTACTTCAGATAGGTCAAGAAATGCCAGGACTCTGTGCTGATCCTGTAGGCTAACAGTGATCTCAGCTCAGGGAGAGAAACCAGACTCCACAGCACGTGCTCGGGCTGAGATTCCACAGGAGTCCAGCTCTTGCTGGCAGCTTGCTGTCCTTCCCCCTATCACTGCTGTGCCAAAAAACCGTCATATGCAGGGAGAAAAGACGCCTCACGGAGGGGGCTGGCGCTTTATAAATTTATTATGTTTATTTATTATTATTGTTTTATTTTGTTTTTTGAGACAGACACTCTGTCACACAGGCTGGAGTATAGTGGTGTGATCATTAGCTCACTACAGCCTTAAATTCCTGGGCTCAAGGGATCCTCCTGCCTTACCCTCCCAAAATGTTGGGATTACAGGCATGAGCCACTGTGCCTGGCCATTTGCTTAAATCTTTAGAGATGGGTCTCCCTCTTTCTTCCAGGCTGGAGTACAATGCTGTGATCATGCCTCACTGCAGCCTCAAACTCCTGGGCTCAAGCAATTTTCCCACTTCAGCCCCCTGAGTAGCTGGGACTACAGGCATGGACCAACACATCCAGCTAAGTTTTAAATTTTCATAGAGATAGGGACTTACCGTGTTGCCCAGGCTGGTCTAAACTCCTGGCCTCAAGCCACCCTCCCTTTTTAGCCTCCCCAAATTCTTAGATTACAGGTATGAGCCACTATGCCTGGCCTGATGCTGTCATTTTAAAACCCCACTGCTACTGGACACCACCAGGTAACGAGCCTCCCAGGGCTGACCTTGAGGCCAAACCTGGGACAGAGCCCCAAGCTACCCGCACAGAGGGTGGAGCTGGTCCCTTCCCCAGCATCTCCCTGTGACTACTCACTGCGCCCCAGGTTGGTGGCCACGTGCTGCAGCACCTCGATCTGCTTGATGGCCTCTCTCCGAGTGAAATGCACCACGAGCACCCAGTAGCCAGAGGAGAGGTCCTGCAGTCTGAGAAAACAGGACAGGAGCTGCTATGACCTGCATGGGGCTGCCTGGGAAGCTGCAGTCGGCTGGTCCAGCAGTGAGCGCAAGGCAGGGAGTGATGGATCCCCAGCAGGTCCCCAGGCACCCAGCACACCTTCACACCATCATGTCATTTGTGGTGAATCCTCCCCCCATCATTTATGTCTGCCCAGAGGTGATTTACTGGGGTAACTACAGAGAGACTGTGGCCCACTTGAGTGGGACAAATCGCTTTCTGCCAAGGGGAGAGAAGAAAGGAAAGGCAGACAAGCTAAGGGTTTCTCTCTGGAGGCTACTCATGGCCTGGGTTGTGCTCCGGGGTCTCTGGAAACTTCCTCCACCTTACCCATATAGCAGGGCGTGGTCCAGGTGCTCACACAGACGTTGCAGGACCTTGTCATGGTTCCGGATGGCAGGGGTCTCATCCTCACATGCAGCAAAATAGCTCTGCAACTGAAAGAAAACAAATCCCCCTCCAAATCAGAAATGGATAAAGAGGAGGGCTAGAAAAGTTCTGGAATCAAGAAGGCAGCTAAAAAAACAGTCCAATAGTGTATCCATGATGAGCAACGGAGATGTCTACCTCACACTGCCCCGTCCCAGCTGCTGCTCTGGCACTGGAGGTTCCAGCAGGCAAAGGCTGTCTCTTAACAGCCCGGTCCCCAGGCAGCCCCAGTAAGCAGTCTGCACAGTGACAACTTGATGCTGAGGGATCCACGGTCCATGCATAGGTCTCAGGTAGTGGCAGGCTTCAGGCCAGGGCCATAGCGCTGCACGACTCCAGGGGCACTATGTGTATAGTATATAGACAGACTCCAGTGCTCTCTCTGTCAATGCCACACAAGCCCAGAGTTGGGACACTGATACAGAGAGCACTATATGTATTTTCCTCCCATTGTCAACAGACCTTTAAACTTTGCATGTTGTTTTTTTGCCCTATTGAGAAAGTTTTAATTTTTTTTTTTGAGACAGAGTTTCACTCTTGTCACCCAGGCTGGCGTGCAGCGGCGCGATCTCGGCTCACTGCAACCTCCGCCTCCCGGGTTCAAGTGATTCTCCTGCCTCAGCCTCCCAAGTAGCTGGGATTACAGGCGTGCGCCACCGTGCCTGGCTAATTTTGCATTTTTTGTAGTAGAGACAGGGTTTCCCCATGTTGATCAGGCTGGTCTCGAACTCCCGACCTCAGGTGACTTGTCTGCCTTGGCCTCCCAAAGTGCTGGGATTACAGGCGTGAGCCACTGCACCCGGCCGAGAAATTTTTAATTTTTATGCAGTCAAATCTGTCAATCTTTTCCTTTATAGTTTCCCATCTTTCCCAGTCAAATATTAGAAAAGTATGAATATATTTCTTTTTCTTTTCTTTTTGGTTGGTTGGTTGGTTGTTTTATTGAGACGAAGTCTTGTTCTGTTGCCCAGGCTGGAATGCGGTGGCATCATCTCGGCTCACTGCAGCCTGCACCTCCCAGGTTCAATTGATTCTCCTGCCTCAGCCTCCCAAGTAGCTGGGATTACAGGTGCCCACCACCACGCCCAGCTAATTTTTTATCTTTAGTAGAGATGGGGTTTCGCCATGTTGGCCACGCTGGTCTCGAGCTCCTGACCTCAGGTGATCCACCCACTTTGGCTTCCAGAGTGTCAGGATTACAGGCATGAGCCACTGTACCTGGCCTGTTTGTTTTGAGACAGGGTCTCACTCTGTCACCCAGGCTGGAGTACAGTGGTACAATCACAGCTCACTGCAGCCTCAATCTCCTGAGCTCAAACAATCCTCCTTCATATCACAGTGGCCCCACTTGGAGCTGCCTTCTGCACACACTAAGGGCCGATGGACTGGAGCGCCTGCCCCCACAGCCTTCTTGCCATGGCATACTAGAATTGCCTGAGGAAGCTGACAAGGCTGATATGGATCTAGGTGCATGCAAGGCTCATGTTAAGACCTACACCAAGGACACCCCTGTTCCTGGGCTGGGCTGATATAAGGAGATTTGGACAGTAGGTGAGATGAACCCCATCAGGCTGGTGAGGGTGAGGACAGCTCCACTGGCCTAGTTAAGGATAAGAAAGCTCAGATATTGGACTGAGTTCACTGCAACCGCAGTTAGAGAGAGAGGGCCCCTTTCAAGCAAAGCCTTAAGAGAAAAGTCTCCCCAAGTTCAAGTTAGTCACATCCTGTTCTGCTACTGCCCTTCCAGTGGCCAGAAGGGAGCAGAACACAAGAGAAGAGCACAGATGCCTGATCCTGATCTCAGGTTGAAGCTCTTGGGACAAATGTATTCTCAAGTGTTTTCTGGAAGCAGTGGCAGAGACGGCCAGAGCAGGCAAGATACATCAACCACGCCAACGAGCATGTGCTCCTGGAGACAGGCCAACGATTCAGCTCCCACAACAAAAATAGCCTCTCTTCTCTGCGGCCCGGAGCAAGCCTGGCAGGCCTGCCAGCCAGGACAAACCTCAGTCCTGCGGGGTCCTCCCTTCCCTTCCTCTCAAGGACAGGCAAATCGGAGCACCAGAAGGAAAGATTTCTAGAGCTGAAAGAAAGAGCAATGAGCCTGCAGAAACTGCACAGTCCCTCTCAGCAGCGCTGAAGCATTATTGCACACTTCAGTATTAAGTACGACCACATTTGGATAGAGCTTTTTTGTTTTTCTTTAATTTCAAAATCTGAGTAAATCTGAGATCAGAGAGCCTTTAGACAGATGTTAGAATTGGAAGGATCCTTAGAGATCTAGTGCAACGTTCTCATTAAAAAACCAAAACAGAATATTATTCATTCTCTCGATTATAATACCCGCATGGAAAAGAATGTATTTACAGAGAAGAGGTTAAGTCCCTCAGTATGGTTTTTAGTTAAGTGACAGACCCAGGGCTGGAACTCAGACCCCTTTCTCAGGCTAAGATACCTTTAAAGAAATATTATTCTGAAAACATTTGCGTATTGTAAAAATGCAAGCAACACAGAGGTGTGTATAAAGCATAAAGGCCCCTTGCTCCCATTTGCTATTGCCCACAGCTTGGTGTGCACGTATCCCCTCAACTCTTTTCCTGTATACACAGACTTTAAAAAAAGGACGAAAAAAAAAAAAAGGAATGCCAGGAGTGGTGGCTCATGCCTGTAATCTCAACACTTCGGGAGGCCCAAGACAGGGGGATCGCTTGAGGCCAGAAGTTTGAGACCAGCCTCAGCAACACAGTGAAATGCTGTCTGTACAAAAAAAAAAAAAAAAATTAAAAATTCGCTGGGTGTGGTGGCTCATGCCTGTAATCCCAGTACTTTGGGAGGCCAAGGCAGGCAAATCAGTTGAGGTCAGGAGTTTGAGACCAGCCTAGCTAACACGGTGAAATCCAGCCTCTACTAAAAATACAAAACTTAGCTGGGTGTGGTGGCGCATGCCTGTAATCCCAGCTACTAGGGAGGCTGAGGCAGGAGAATTGCTTGATCCCAGGAAGTGGAGGTTGCAGTGAGCCGAGATTGTACCACTGAACTCCAGCTTGGGCGAAAAATAAAAATAAAAATAAATTAGCCAGGCATGGTGGCATGCAATCTATAGTCCCAGCTACCTGGGAGGCTGGGGCAGGGGTTGGTGGAGGTGTCCCTTGAGCCTAGGAGTTCAAGGCTGCAGTGAGCTGTAACAGCACCACTGCACTCCAGCCTGGAGCAAGAACTTGTCTCAAAAAAAAGAAAGAAAGAAAAGAAGATCATGCTATATTCGTTTTGAAACTTGCTTTGCCTTTAAGGTATATCCATGAATATTTCTATATTATTATGATACACCATACTTCAACCATTGTTAAATATGGATATCCTCTCCAGTTCCTGGACATCACACATAATATTGCAGTGACCATCGTGCGGTCCTGTGTGGGTGCTTCTGTATGGCGAGCGCTTGCAAAGGGGAGCTGCTAAGCCAAGGGACAAACACATTTACAATCTGCCTGGGTCCTGCCACCTGCCCGTCTAGAATGTCAGATTGATTTACACTCCCACCATGCTAGCCAACACTGAATATAATTAGTCTATTTTTTATTTTTTTTGAGATGGAGTCCTGCTCTGTTGCCCAGGCTAGAGTGTAGTAGCGCCATCCTGCCTCACTACCACCTCCGCCTCCCGGGTTCAAGCAATTCTCCTGCCTCAGCCTCCCAAGTAGCGCCTGACACTGCGCCTGGCTAATTTTGTATTTTTAGTAGAGACGGGGTTTCACCATCTTGGCCAGGCTGGTCTCAAATTCCTGACATCATGATCTACCTGCCTCGGTCTACCAAAGTGCTGGGATTACAGATGTGAGCCACCACGCACCTGGCCAATTAATTTTTGCCAGTCCACTTGGTGAAAAATAGTACCCGTTTTAAACTGTACTTCTCTGATCCAAAGCTCAGTGGAACATCTTTACTAGCCACGTGTTTCTCTTCTTCTGTGAACTATATTCGCAGCCTTTGCCAAATCTTCCACTGGCTGCTTGTGTTTCTGTTGTTATTTGTTGCAGCTCTTTAAGGATTTGACCTAATGTGTTGTTATATATTATTTGCCCCCGTTATCAATTGACCTCTAAACTTTGCTTATGTCATTTTTTCCCCATTGAGAAATTTTAAATTTTGTTGCAGTCAAATCTGACAGTCTTTTCCTTTATAGTTTTCCATTGTAAGATTACAAAAGTGCCTTTTCTTTTTCTTTCTTTCTTTTTTTTTTTGAGATGGAGTCTCGCAGTGTTGCCCTGGCTAGAGTGCACTGGCGCAGTCTCGGCTCACTGCAATCTGTGCCTCCTGGGTCCATGTGATTCTCCTGCCTCAGCCTCCCAAGAAGCTGGGACTACAGGCACGCACCACCAGGCTCGGCTAATGTTTCGTATTTTTAGCAGAGACGGGGTTTCACCATGTTGGTCAGGCTGGTCTCGAACTCCTGACTTCAGGCGATCCACCCACCTTGGCCTCCCAAAGTGCTGGGATTATAGGCATGAGCCACTGCACCCAGCTAATAACATCTTTTTTATGTGATCCAAGGAATGAACCACCACTGCGTACACTTTAAGCACTATTTTATTTTTTTGAGATGAAGTCTTGCTCTGCTACCGAAGCCGAAGTACAGTGGAGTACTCTCGGCTCACCACAACCTCCGCCACCTGGGTTCAAGCAATTCTCCTGCCTCAGCCTCCTGAGTAGCTGGGACTACAAGCGCGTGGCACCGTGCCGGGCTAATTTTTGTATTTTTAGTAGAGACAGGGTTTTACCATGTTGTGGCCAACATCGTGGTTGGTCTCAAACTCCTGACCTCGTGATCTGCCTGCTTTGGCCTCCCAAAGTGCTGGGATTACAGGCGTGAGCCACTGCCCCTGGCCAAACACTCTTTTACAGCAGGTTGATAAACATTTTCCATGATCTCAGGGGACAAGGAGACCTTGAATCAATGCTACCAACCAGCACAGTTCTTGAAAGGAGCAGGAAGAACTTCTCTGATTCAATGATGCAAGAACCTGCGAGCTATGTTAACAGCCTGAGCCCAGGCTTTGGGAGCTGGGCAGCAAAGCACATAAAGGTAAACAAACAGCAGCGGCACTCTCTTAGCTATAACGAGGCAGCAGCTGGTAACCACCTCCCACTCCAGGAAGATCAGAAGGCGCCAAAAGACCAGGAGTGAAGGAAAGCAAACATGGAAGAAATGAGGACCCCGGAACAGATTTAATGGGGTGGGTATAACAAATATAACCCAGCCTGGAAGCACAATTGCCACCTTTTATGCCAAATTACTCTTTCGTTGCATTCAATAGCTGCTGGTGGAGCTAATACTCACTACAATTAGGGCCATGATTTATTGAGTGCGCATTCTATGCATCTGACCGTGGCAGACCTGTTAAGAGTGTGGATTCTGGAGTCAGACAACTTGGTTCGAATGCTGACTCTGCTACTCACTCATTCACTGTGTGACCTTGGGCAAGTTACCTAACCTCTCTAAACTCGTCTTCCCTGTCTGTAAGATGGGCTTAGTAATAGGACCCTCCCTACAGGTTGCCTTGAGGGTTCATAATGCTTATATTGTGTTTATCAAAGTACATGATACATCATAAACACTTAACAAATGTTAGCAGCTATGATGATGATGAGGATGATGACACATTTTTCAAATGTAATTTAATCACTAGGTCACAGAGCTAGTAAGAGGCAGAGACAGATTTTAAACCCACATCTTTTCATTAATCCTGGGTTAGAGGTCCCTGAATCAATAATGTATGTAAAATGTTAGACTCTAGCCAGGCATGGTGGCTCATGAGTATAATTCCAGCTCTTTGGGAGGCCAAGAAAGGAGGATCATTAGAGGCCAGGAGTTTGAGACCAGCCTGGACAATATAGCAAGACCCCATCTCTGTCTCTATTTTTTTTTTTTTTTTTTTGAGACGGAGTCTTGCTCAGGCACCCAGGCTAGAGTGCAGTGGTGCGACCTCAGCTCACTGCAACCTCCACCTCCCAGGTTCAAGTGATTCTCCTGCCTCAGCCTCCCAAGCAGCTGGGACTATAGGTGCATGCCACCACACCCAGCTAATTTTTTGTATTTTTAGTAGAGACGGGGTTTCTCCATGTTAGCCAGGATGGTCTTAATCACCTGACCTCATGATATGCCTGCCTCGGCCTCCCAAAGTGCTGGATTACAGGCGTGAGCCACTGTACCCGTCCCCTCTCTCTATTAAAAAAAAAAAATTGTAAAGTTAAGACTAATTAAACCCTCTCTTAATATATTTTAGGGGGACCCAAGAAAGAAAAATACAGTCCCTTCTCTTTTAAATCATGAGAACTGGCCAGATGCCATGGCTCACACCTGTAATCCCAGCACTTTGGGAGGCCAAGGCAGGCAGATCACTTGAGGTCAGGAGTTTGAGACCAGCCTGACCAACATGGTGAAACCCTATCTCTTCTAAAAATACAAAAATTAGCCGAGTGTGGTGGCAGGTGCCTATAATTGCAGCTACTCAGGAGACTGAGGTAGGAGAATCACCAGGAGGTAGAGGTTATAGTGACCTGAGATCGCGCCACTGCACTCCAGCCTGGGCAACAGGAGTGAGACTCTTCTCAAAAAAATGTAAATATAAATCATGAGAACTAAAAGCCCATGGTAGACATGAGCTCGGTGTCTTCTGCAGTTCTGCTTCTTGGAAGACAGACCGAGGAGAGAGGCCAGGGTGGCTTCTCTACCAAGAGCCCTTGCCAGTACCCTCTCTGCCCTTTGGCCCCACACTGGCATATCCCGAGTGAGGATGTGTCTTGTTCGGTTTAAAAACAAACTGCAGCTGCTCCAGGAGGGCCTTTCCTCACTTGTGGGAAGAAGTCCATCCTGCTGATCAGACTGCCAAGTGGTTCTGAGTGTTTCCTTTCTGTTCATGTGGATTTTGGGGAAAGGCAGAAAATCTCAGACTGTGTGGGAGCCTGTCTGGGGCAGGGTGGCTAGGGGGCCACCTCCAAGTTTTGTGTGTAAAGTTTTATTGGAACAGCCATGCCCATTGGCTCATGTGTCGCCTGTGGCTGCTTTTGTGCTATGACGGCGAGTGGAGCAGTGTGACAGAGATGGCATGGCCTGTAGAGCCTGAACTATTTAGCACCTGCCTCTGTACAAAAGCAGCATGCTGGCCCTTGGTCTGGAGCCTGGAGCAGCGGTGGTAAGGAATGCACACTCTGATAGGCTCGGCTCAAAGCTCATTTCAGCAGTGGCCAGAAGGGGAGGCTCAAGCCGTGAAGGGTCGCTTATTTCAACACACAGTTACTGAGCACCTGTTATGTACATATCAGACACGGTGGCAGAGATAAATTACATGCAAATATGTAATATGGCATCAGGGAGTAGTAAGTGCTATAAAAAAACACAGCAGGGTATGGAAATCTGTTATAAATAGGAGCCCTCAGAGGGAAAAAAATAAATAAATACAGAGGCCAGGCACAGTGTTTATGCCTGTAATCCCAGCACTTTGGGAGGCTGAGGCGAGTGGATCACCTGAGGTTAGAAGTTTGAGACCAGTCTGGCCAACATGGTGAAACCCCATCTCTACTAAAAATACAAAAAATTAGCCAGGCATGGTGGCATGCACCTGTAATCTCAGCTACTTGGGAGGCTGAGGCAGGAGACTCACTTGAACCCAGGAGGTGAAGGTTGCAGTGAGACGAGATCATGCTTCAGCCTGGGCAACAAGAGCGAAACTCCATCTCAAAAAATAATAATAAAAGTAAATAAATAAATAAGGAAACACAGAAGATCTCCCTGAGAAAATGGCTATGTGGCATTGGCGGGGGGATGTATTCTGGTTAGAGGAACAGCAGGGGCAACAGTGAGGAGCCTGGTGTGGCTGGAGCTCAGGGAGTGAGGGGCTGAGCAGCATGAGATGAGGTCAAGAAGGCAGCTGAGGCCGGGCGCGGTGGCTCACACCTGTAATCCCAGCACTTTGGGAGGCTAAGGCAGGCGGATCACGAGGTCAGGAGATCGAGACCATCCTGGCTAACACCATGAAACCCTGTCTCTACTAAAAATACAAAAAAATTAGCCGGGTGTGGTGGCACAAGCCTGTACTCTCAGCTACTCAGGAGGCTGAGGCAGGAGAAGCGCTTGAACCCAGGAGGCAGAGGTTGCAGTGAGCCGAGATTGCGCCACTGCACTCCAGCCTGGGCAGCAGAGCAAGACTCTGTCTCAAAAAAAAAAAGAAGGCAGCCGAGGGCCAGATCATGCGCAACCATACAGGCCATGTGGGGAACTTTGCATTTTATCACCAGTTTGATGGGAAGCTGCTGGAAGGTTGAGAACAGGGAAGTATACAACCTCATCTCGCTGTTACACAGCTTCTATAGCTTCTTTCTTGTTTTTTGATACAGGGTCTCGCTCTGTCAGCCAGGCTGGAGTGCAATGGCACAATCTTGGCTCACTGCAGCCTCTACCTCAATCGATCCTCCCACTTCAGCCTCCCCAAGTAGCTGGGACTGCAGGTGTATGCCACCACAGATAGCTAGTTTTTGTATTTTTTGTAGAGGTAAGTCTCATCATGTTTCCCAGACTGGTCTCAAACTCCTGGGTCAAGCAATCCACCCACCTTGGCCTCCCAAAGTGCTGGGATTACAGACGTGAGCCACCATGCCTGGCCTTGCTATAGCTTCTGTATGGTGAGTAGACAGACTGTGAAAGGCCAGGGTGGAAGCAGAGACTGGTTAGGAGGCTAGCAGCCCTGCTGATGGGAGAATGGAGGCTGGGAGTTGGCTACAGTATGGAGGACAGGAGAAGGGGTCAGATGCAGGGTCTGAAGGCATAGCTCTAGGGATTTACTGAAGGATTAGATGTGGGGCATGAGGAAAAGGGAGGAGCCAGCAACAGTTCTGAGGTGTGGTCTGAGCAGCTGAATGGCAGCCGTTTCTGGATCAGGTGGAGTTCAACTCTGGCATGATAAGTTCAGAACACCTATCAGGTATCTATGTGGAGGCTGGACGCAATGGCTCATGCCTGTAATCACAGCACTTGGGGAGGCCAAGGTGGGTGGATGGCCTGAGCTCAGGAGTTTGAGACCAGCCTTGGAGACATGGCAAAACCCTTTCTCTACCAAAAATACAAAAAATTAGCTGGACATGGTGGCATGGTACACCTGTAGTCCCAGCCTACTCAGGAGGCTGAAGTGGGAGAAATGCTTGAGTCTGGGAGGTAAAGGTTGCAGTAAGCCAAGATTGCACCACTGCACTCCAACCTGGGTGACAAAGTGAGACCCCATCTCAAAAAAAAAAAAAGGTATCTAAGTATCTACGTGGAGACATCAAGGAGACAGCTGTGGAAATGGATCTGGAGTTCAGGGGGAGGTGGGCACTGCCAGCCTTTGGATGCCACTGAAAGCCGGAGAGTGCAGCAGGAGGAGTGTCTGAGTACTGAGCTGCCAGGGCTGCATTAGACCGGGGTCCTCACCCACACAGCACAACAATGCCCAGGCCCCTTTCCAGACCAATGACATCAGAAACTCTGGAGTCAGGGCACAGGAATCAGCGCTGTAACACTCCAGGTAATCCTGATGCCCGGCCCGGGCTGAGAATCACTGTCTTAGACTACGAAGGCATGAAGGCACAGCCAGCCAGCAGGGCAGAAAACCTGGGCAGTGTGTGCTCCAAACGCCGAGTGAGGAAAGTCTCTTGAGGGCAGGCATGGTCAGTCGCCAGGGTCATGGCAGCAGGGGCCTAAAAGGGAGGTGCTGGGACCATGAGGAAAGCATGTGGGCGCAGGGGCAGCACCTGATGGGTGCTCATCACGGAGGGCGGGAGCTTGCGTGGATCCTGCATCAGCAAATGAGGGATTTAAACGTGACAGTGATGAGGCAGCTGGAACTCGAAAACACAGCAAATATTTGATAATATTGAGGAAAAGTTATCGTGAACTATTTGTAATACTGGGTCATGTGAGAAAAGAACCCTCATTTTTGAACAATATGTACTGAAATATTTATAGATGTCGGGAAATCTGTTTCAAAATAATAGAGGGCTGGTGGTATGGATTGTCCAGTGATGACAAGGGCTGAACATGGGGCTTCAGTATGCCGTTCTGCCTATTTTGGGTCTGAAGAGAGGGTCTGGGAAGTGGAAGAAGAAGACAAAGGAAGAGGAAGGAAGGAAAGAAGACAGGAAAGAAGGGAGGGAGGAAGGGAGGGAGTGAGGAAAGAAGACAGGAAGGAAGGAAGGGAGGGAGGAAGGAAGGAAAGAAGGAAGGCAGGAAGGAAGGAAGGGAGGAAGGGAGGGAGGAAGGGAGGGAGGAAGGAAGGAAGGAAGGGAGGGAGGGAGGGAGGGAGGGAGGGAGAGTAAATACAGAAAATCCCTAGCTGGGTGCAGTGGCTCATCCTTGTAATCCCAGCACTTTGGGAGGCTGAGGAGGGTGGATCGTCTAAGGTCAGGAGTTTGAGACCAGCCTGACCAACATGGAGAAACTCCATCTCTACTTAAAAAAATACAAAATTAGCCAGGCGTGGTGGCAGATGCCTGTAATCCCAGCTACTTGGGAAGCTGAGACAGAATCGATTGAACCCGGGAGGCACAGGTTGCAGTGAGCCAAGATGGCGCCATTGCACTCCAGTCTGGGCAATGAAAGAAACTCCGTTTCAAAAAAAAAAAAAAGAAAAGAAAAGAAAAGAAAATCCCTTTGACCAGTTTTGCGAAAAGAGTGGCAGGAAAACCGGGTGGAGGAGTAGAGAAAGAAAGCCCTTGCCCAGGAAAGACAGGATGGGCCCCACCCTGGCCACAGACGAGAGTCCAGAAGCAGGTGGGCCCGCAGGCTCTGTGGTGGGAGGATGAAAAGGTTCTCATCAGAAGAAAATTCAAAAGTAAGCAAGGTCGGCTGAGAATGAAGAGAGAGGTTAAGATTTAAGGTAATTTTGTTTTCACACTGTGGTTTCCCTAAGGTGCATGGGCCCTGTGGCCTCTGTCTCAAAGTCATGTTCCCAGGCCATACTCTAGACCTGCTCAGCAGTTCTCCTGCCCCTGCTGCTGATTTTTCGGGTATGCTCAGGCACCAGGGCCAGGAAGAGCTGGCTCAGCTCATCCTAGACTCTCCCAAAGCCAGGAGCACGGGGCTCCCAGGCGCTCTGGGAAGGCTGGGCATCACAAGACTGCTTCGGGGAAGTGTGGGTGGCATACTCCCAACAAGCCAAGACATGCCTGACTCAGAGTATTTTAATCAGGGTGAGCCCTACTCTCAGCTCTGAGCTGCCACAGCCTGGCCCTCTCTGTCGCGTCTCTCTCTGATCTTCACACTCACCAAACAATTTCTAGTACTATGGTTGATACGCAGAAATCCTTCCAGATTGGTCCCTAATAATGAACTCGAAGGTGGCTGTGAAAGATGATAAATGGCCAAATGAACATAAGGCAGTTCCAAGTGATGTCCTTCCTTTCTCCCTCGTCAGTCAAGGCCAAAACCAGGCTGCAACCCTGCCCAGCCCAAAAGGGGGCAATGTGGATTCTAACTCTGCTGTTGACTCACAGGCTGTAGGCTATACTAGGGGAGCAGAGGTCACACTTCCCTATTTACAGAGCAGGATAAAAACCCCTGCTCCAACACCAGGAGAGGCTGGACACAAAAGGCTGTAAGCACGCCTGTTCAACTGCCTGGCCACTGTGGGGCTCCACAGGGAAGCGCCTGCCCCATCCCTGCTCAGCCACCACAGACACAGACCTGAGGATACTGGAGAAACCTTGCCCAGCCTGGCCTGGCGGGTATGGCGTTCCAGTGATGCCCAGGTAGGAGGTCGCCAGGTAACAGCAGCCTCCCTGTGGGCTCCATGGAGACCAAATGTATTTAGACAACAGAGTGTTTGGAAGAGCCTCAGCAGGACAGGTCTCGGAGGTGGAAATCCAAAAGTAGAATAGGCCCCACCCAAGGGCTGGGCGCTGTGGCTCACGCCTGTAATTCCGGCACTTTGGGAGGCTGAGTCAGTGGGAGGATCGCTTGAAGCCAGGAGTTTGAGACCAGCTGGGCAACACAGCAAGACCCTGTCTCTAGCAACAATTTTTTTTTTTAAGTTAGCTAGGTGTGGTGGTGATGTCTGTAGTCCCAGCTACTTGGAAGGCCGAGGCAGGAGGATCGCTTGAGCCCAGGAGTTTGAGGCTGCAGTGAGCCGTGATCACACCACTGTACTCCACCCTGGGCAACAGAGTGAGACCCTGTCTCAAAAAAAAAAAGAAGATGGCTGTGTGTGGTGGCTCACACCTGTAATCCCAGCACTTTGGGAGGCCGAGGTGGGCAGATCACTTGAGGTCAGGAGTTTGAGACCAGCCTGGCCAACACAGTGAAACCCCATCTCTAGTAAAAATACAAAAACTCGCCAGGCGTGGTGGCGCACATGCCTGTAATCCCAGCTACTGGGAGGCAGAAGAACTGCTTGAACCTGGAAGGCGGAGGTTATAGTGAACTGAGATTGTGCCACTGCACTCCAGCCTGGGCAACAGAGCAAGACTACATCTCAAAAAATAAAAAGTGAAAAAGACCTCATCTCCAATCACCTCTTTTAAGGATTAAATCCACAATGGTCACAGCTAAATAAGCTCATATCAACCTCCGAGCACAGACCGTACTGCAGGCGCCCACCGAGTTCTGGAGGCTGCCCCTCATCTGGCGATCCTGCAGCTGCACTGTGGGTGAGGGCACGACCCACAGAAAGTGACACACCACTGCCCCCCTTGCGTGTGGGAATTCTACTCACAGCATGGCCACTCGTTGGGCAAACCACCCCTCTGGTCTTCACAGACATTCCTCCCTTCCAAGGCAGATCCCTAGGGGAAAGATGGAGCTCAAGCTATGCGCTGTCATTTATCTTTGGGGGACCCATCCACATCAGTGACAGCTGGAGAAGG